>CM074734.1:156494637-156639637 GCA_037367245.1 Phrynocephalus guinanensis
GCCTTCTCCCCACCCCACCCACCCCCCTTTGCACACGTGTGACCTCCTGGGCCGCTGACAGCCAGCTACAGCCCACCCAGGGAGATCAAGGAAAGGGCAGCCGTTTTAGGTATTAAATTTGCCAGGAGGGTTGAGGGTGATAATGTTATTTAAACACCAGCAACTTTATCCTAGGCTTTCATAAGCAAAAGTCTCATAGCTGTGCGTCTGCTGTCTTAAACAGTTTGGATTAAACAGAAGAAGAGGAGAAATCAAAACGAGAGTGGCAAATAACCGGAGGAAATGGAAACCTATACGATGAAATTCTTAGGGTTTAAAAATAGTGTCTGTAGAAGAGAAATCGTCACGGTACTTATAGAAACAAACACATAATAGCAGAATCGTCATTTTTTCCTATACAAGAAAAAATTATTGTTCAATAATACATTGACGTAAATGGCTTTTTTTGTTTTGGTTTTGCGAAACGTTTGTTTCAGTCTTCATATATCACAGAAATGGCAACCATGTATCTCGAGAGCGCTTTGATCTCCAGTTGTTTGCTGTATTCCTGGTCTAGGAAACCATTTTATGATCAAAAGGTCCAAAATCCTTTCAAAACAACTACAAATGTAAACCTTTTAAAGTCCACCACTGCACCTCTGTCTGGTATGGCTGCCTGGAATTGCCCTGCCATCAAGAGCAGAGAAAGGAGTGTTGTTCCCAGGGGCCTGATTCTGCCTCGGATGGTTCACCAGTGTTTGGTTTGTACCTAAATTGTGTGTGTGTGTGTGTGTGTGTGTTGCATCATTACAGTCGTGACCGACTGTTTGTAAACCCATGTCCATGGAGTTTTCTTGGCAGGAATACTGGAGAAGTTTGCCAGTTCCTACTCCAGGCTGGTATTCCCTGGTGGTCTCCCATCCAAGTATTAGCCAGAGCTGACCCTGCTTAGCTTCCGAAATCAGGTGAGATCGGATGTGCTTAGGGCACATAGGCAGCTCTGTACCTAAAATGGCCAAACCCAAACATGGGCAGGACTCTGTGCCTTTCATAGTTGTGCAGAAGGGGGAAATTCAACAGATGCAGCTTGTAGAAATATCATCTATTACACCAGCCATTCTCAACCTTCCCTGCCATAAACACAACATGAAAGAAATCTAGGCTGAATCAGGGTTGCATGTTACATTGCAAACATTAAAAGAGTGTGTTTTAATAATTGTTTCCAATCTGTGCCCCCTTTCAAATGTGCCATATGGCCCCTCACTGAACAAGACAAATAATGGTTAGACATGGAGAATCCTATCAGCCCCAAACTTTGCAAACCATCACCCCTGGATACAGACATCACAGAGGTGCAATCCAGACACTGGCCAGTCTAGCTTCATCACTTTTAAATTCAGGAAAGGGCTCCCATGGCTGAATACATAAGATTCTAGCAAGGGGCTTCTCCTTTAATGGTTGCATTGTTTTGTTTTTTTTTAAGTGGCATTCAGCCCTGAAAGCGGCCACTTACAAGCCAGAATCCTACTGCCAATCTACACTTACGGAAAGGAAACTGTGTAAGTCTTGGCAGCGAATGGCCTCTCATTAACGCCACACTGATTGTATTCCTGAGTGTGCGCCTCGGGAACACAGCCACACTCAGGAATACAATCAGCGTGGCATTAATGAGCAGCAAATTTGCCACCAAGACTCAGACAATTTCCCAAGCATAAATGTTGCAAGCCTAAATTGGCCATAGGATTCCAGCCAGTGCCTTTCAAGTGGCACGCTCCAAATCTGACACGTTCCGAATAGAGTTAGAGGACACTCAAGTCTGTCGGGAAGAGAAGGTTGGGCCTCAAATACATGCCACTGGTGGCACAGGTCCAAGCACGTGTTTCACAAATGGACCGATTCTGTGCAATGAATACATTGTGAACAGTCTGACGCCTTCTGATCTGGTCTTTGCATTTTGTATTCTGTTTGTTTGGTTTTGGTTTTCTTTTGCTTGTTTGTTTTGTGGGAAATACAAGAGATATTTTCAGTCTGAAATGCAAACCCAACCCATTTCTTCCTCTTCCCTACATCACGGAGCTGTTCTCCCCAACACACCCTTGCCCTCCATTTGATTCCAACCTGACACATGAATGAGACAGAGAGCACATTTACTACCTGTGTCTACGCATTAACCAAATGGCATGAGAGCTTCATTTGCTGCTTCTTACCCAGAGGCAGGTGTGAATGGCAAACCTGTTTAGACTGCAACATGAATAATGACTTCTAGAGGGAACTCTGCTTTTCCCTATTAGCAGGCAACAGAGCAGGCATGTCCAAACTTCAGCCCTCCAGTTGTTTTAGACCGCAACTCCCACAGTCCTTTGCCATTGGAAATACAATCTTGGAATTCTGGGAGTTGTGGTCCAAAACATCTGGAGGGCCAAAGTTTGGGGCATGCAACTGAGGGTCCTCGGGCATTTTTAAAGGACGAATATAGGTAGTAATGGCTTGGAATTCCTTACCTCTATCCATGTGTGTAGGGACCCATTCGGTGCAGAGCCTTCCAGATATTGTTGAACAGCGACTCTGACCTCAGTCTCAGCCACTGGTTCTCAACCTGTGGGTCTCCAGAAGTTCTTGAACTGCAACTCCCAGAAATCCCTTCCAGCACAGCGAGTGGTGGAGGCTTCTGGGAGTTGCAGTCCAGGAACATCTGGAGACTCAGAAGTTGAGAACCACTGGACTTTAAGCAATGCTCTGTAAGGCAGATAGGTGTTCCAGTTGAACAACATCTGGAGGGCTGGAGAATCCCCCCTTTTCCCATATCGGAGGATGAATACCTATAACTGTGCTTCAAAGGTCACGGAGCACAGGAACCTCAGATTTGTGTGATTTCTGTTTATTTGTTCATTAGATGTTCTTGGGAGTGCTCCTCTTTCCTTGCCATGCCTTTTTAAAAATTGTTTGGCCCAATCCTACAACTCTTTTCCTCCAAAAATCCACCTGAATTCCCCAAATCAGAAGATGAACAGATCCACACTGGAGAGAACTACCAGGAGCTCAGGAAAGGGTGCAAAATATGGAGGCCCTTCTAATGTCATCCTAAGACAGTGATGGCAAACCTATGGCATGGGTGCCAAAGGTGGCACTCGGAGCCCTTTCTGTGGGCACTCGACATCGCCCCTTCACAGCCACCTGTATACAGGTTCAATTACTGTATTGGCACTTTGCAAAGAAAAATTAGTGGGTTTTGAATTGCAGTTTGGGCACTTAGTCTCTAAAAGGTTCGCCATCACTGTCCTAGGACATAATGTGGTTCCAAGCCAGCATAGCCCTCAGCGAAGGATGATATTCTTTTAAATGGGAGTTTTAAATGATTTGGATTTTAAAAATGCTTTTAGATTATTGTTTTAATGTTAATCAGTTTCTTAATGGCCCAAGTCTCCTTCTGGAATGCATGGCTGAACATAGTGAAGGGGGGGGGTTGAGTGCCTCAGTGGAGTGGAGAGCAATGCCTTCAGGAGTCCAGACTCCATTATATGCATGGACTCCTAGCAGGATCATTCAAGGTAGTAGGTGAGGCACCAGATTAAGATCCACCACCCACCTCAAGGGCTACAGCTTTGCAGAAGGGAGTGGATTGTTCCAGTGGTAATGGGGCAGCAGCTCCTGGGCATCTTGGGCAGCAGTGGTAGCTGATGGTGACACTGGCAGAGAAGGCAACGACAGCATCACTCAAGCTAACATTTGATAGTACTGTGCAGAAGAAGGAAACAGTTAACCACTGCCAAACTTGCCTTACAATGAACGCCGTATGACAGCCCAAAATAAAACAAGAGCTAGAGCGAGAGAGGTGAGACTCCCAGTTTGGAAAGCACTCCATCAGCTACTAGGGAAGAGCAAAAGACAAGGCAAATATATCTTGTCCTCCCCACCCCCCCACCCAAAAAAAGTTGGAACATGGAATATGAGAAGTATGAATCAAAGTAAACTGGAAACTATAAAGCAAGAAATGGAATGCATAACACTGCAGTGCTTTGTGTCGCTGAAAGAGAAAAATCTGAAGAAATGATGTGGCTCTAATACTGATTCAAGATGTAGCACACATGGTTAGAGACTAATGCAAGGTTGGACTAAATAGTATCCATCAGCAATCTAGGAAAATGTATGGACATAACCAGCATTAAAATATATGCTCCTACAGATGCTGAAGAAGATGGAAAATGAAGCAGTGGGCCACAAACTGGAAATGTTTAGTAGACCTTCCAGTTCCCAAGAAATTTGGTGGCAACAAATTCAGTAACTATATAGGACCACTGATTTAATTTTCCATGCAAGCAATATGATGCTCAGTGTGTTGCAACAAAAGCTTTTGCCTTCTGTGAACCAAGGAATGCCTTATGTTCAGGCTGGATTACAAGCAGGAAGAGGCATCCGAGATACTATGGCAAATATCTGTGGGCTACTGGAGTCCATTAAAGGATTGTATATTGTCCCTCATTACTGTAAGCTGCCTTGGGTCCTTTTCTAAGGAGAAAGGTGGGGTAAATAAATAAATAAATAAATAAATAAATAAATAAATAAATAAATAAATAAATAAATACGGAGAGACAGAATGGTTTCCTATAGGCAAAGGTGTCAGACAAAGGTGCATTTTATCATCTTATCTCTTTGGTATATGTACCATTGGATTCAATGTGGCTAACAGCCATGCCTATGTACAGATTTGTACATTCTTTAAGGGGGGGGGGATATCGTTTCCTGTAGGGTTGGGAGAGTGTATTATAAGGTGAAAGGGAGGGTGGACCAGAGAGAGGAAGCCCTTCAGTTTTGGGAGGACAACTATTTTGTTACTGCAGGTCTAATGAGCCCTAGCTCAGTGGCTTAGGCATCTAGCTGTGGATCCAGAGGTTGGGAGTTCAGTTCCCCACTGGGCCTCCTTGAGAGGAACTGGACTCAGTGACCCACAGGATGCTGTCCACCTCTGCAGTTCAAAAGTACTCATGGCCAGTGAGGTGAAGGAAGGTGGGATTTGCAGTTAGTTCAGTAACCTCTGGATACGCAGAGGTTCAGACTAAAGACGCTGCTTGGATGAGTAGCGAAACATTTTCAATCCCACGAGAGATGAAGCTTAGTTGCCATGACTCATCTCCCAGATAACCTCACCTGGCTGACTGAGACTCCCCACAGACACTCTGTATACCCACCTTGGCAGAGAGGAGAGAGGTCACAGACCAAAACTCAAGAATGCTGGGTTCAAATTCTGATCAGCCATGGAAACTCACGGTGGGGGCGGGGAGAAGGAGGTATCACAAGGGCCATATTATGGTTGATACTGCCTAGATGCCCTATGCACATCCGACATTGCCTGATTTCAGAAGCTAAGCAGGGTCATCCCTGGCTAGTACTTGGATGGGAGACCACCAGGGAATACTAGGTGCTGTAGGCGCCTGGAGTAGGAACTGGCAAGCCACTCCAGTATTCCTGCCAAGAAAACTCCATGGACATGGGGCCACAAAGAGTCGGTCACAACTGTAACAACACAACAAACAAAAAGTCACTTCAACTTGATAACACATAAGGTATACAAATGTCTGGAGGGCTGCAAGCATAAGAGAGATCTATCCTGTATCAAAGCATTATAATTTGGGAAGCAATGTTGTGAATTGCACAACGCCTGACTAGGGATGGACTCTTTTCTCTTGATGCACATACCGCAAACTTGAAAGGAAGGCTAAGCGGCAGTTGATGCGTGGTTACAGCGCCGCCTGGTGACCAAACGGGCAAGGAGGACGTTTCACTACACTTTCTAGGAATCCATCCAATTTTCTTTCCTCTCTCCAGGTCTCCTACGCTGCTAGAAGCATTTGTTCCATCCGACCATGGGTGCAGAGAACAAGTATTTGACAGGGAGCCCCGAAGTTCTACTTCTGGACCTCTATGCAGACAGTGGCAACAAATCACTCTTCCAACTCTCCAGCCAGCCCCACGGTTGGGCTTTAAAAGGCTCCTGCAAAAAACATCATCCACCTCCCTCGACTTCAAGGCAGACTCCCACACGGCAGCCACAAAGCAGGATGGAAATGAAGAGTCACAGTGAGCGTTCTGGGCTTCTCTGGCTTTTGAATTCAAGTGGTCAAGTCGGTTAGAACCAGAAATAGCCTCTTGATGTCCATATCAGATAACCATCCTTAATGGATTCGCATCTGTGACTGCTTAGACCCCAATTGAAAAAATTGCCTGAAGTCTGTGGTCAGGCTTTATTCCAAATACTGTAAGTCACTTTCTTGCCGCTGCAGGACTGTATTCCGTTCCCGTTTCTACCTGTCCCCTCTGCCACAAGGCCCCTTCACTGTTCTCTCATTTCTGTTGCTTTTCTGCCAGATTCATCCTGGTGCCTCTGGATATGCTAAGCTACACCTCTCTCATCACCCCCAACCAGCACCGTCATCTTTCATCATGCTCCCTGGACTTTCTCAGGCCCTTGCCTTTTCCCAAGTCCCTTCTGCTTTCCCTATATGGCTAATCTCTCCCCCCTATGCAGCTTCTGTCTAGGATCAAAGAAGCTGAGCTGATGATAAAGTGGGCAGCCCATCTGCTCCACCTGTCTGTGACATTAGTGCAGCTCAGCCCAACCCTTGTGAAGAGCCCTCGGTCTCAGAATTCCAAGCCTTTATTTCTAATGGCAAAGGACTGTGGGAGTTGTGGTCCTAAACATCTGGAGGGCCGAAGTTTGGACATGCACGGAAAGCGGTCCAATGGAATGGAAGGATCAGCTTCAGGGAACACTCACATGGGTCCACGCCCCCCATATTCTTTGGGGAGGACCCTTCCTTGTTCTGCCTTGTTTTATTAATGTAAGAGAGCGTAACTTGTAATGTTTCAGTTCCCGGCAACCAGATGTAGCCACTGAGAGGAGCAATATGAAAGCCCCATCACTGACTGATCACAGATGAACAAAAAAGAAAGGAGACCAAGAGCCAAATCAACACAAAGATCGCCGAGTCAAGCTGTACCCTAGTACCGTCACGGTCATAATTACTCCTTGTGTAACAACCCTATCCTGTAAATAATAAATAAATAATAATATTTATTTATTTCTATCCTATAAATAATAATGCATACAGTTAAGTTTATGGGCCTCAGACATTTAGGGGTCAAAGTCCAGTCCAGCCAGATTTGATACATATATCTGGACCAGCAAGCTCTGAGTTGCCTTGTCAGAGAAAGTGGGGCTAGGAAGCATCAGCCACCTGGTCCGCCGATAAACGAACCATCACGAACTGCTGAACTAGCAATTCGTGCCCATCTCGAGTTTGAAAATCAGAAAATACTTGGTTTCTCCTCCATCAATACTCTGTAATGGACAATTAATTCTTACAGGCAGGAGTAAGGAAGGATAGCATACAAGTTTTAAGGTTAGTAACAACTGTTGACTCATTTGCATGATTATCATAAGTGTCAAGGCGAGTTTGCTAGAGGATGATGAGAGCAGATCCGATCATGTGAGATTGATTCACAAGTGCCAGAAATCAAACCAGGCCTTTTTATAGATTGTCAGGCCATCTGTAACATTTTGAACTGCACTGCACACAATGTTCTCTTCTAAAACGAACGACACCAGGGAGCTTAAATGATTCCGGAAGGCATTATTTGAAATCAACTTGTGTGACATGAAACTGCAGTTGCTTGGTATAAAAGACACTCTGCATATGCTCATGCTATATGCTATTTTGAGCTATGCAATAAAAAAAAACTAAAGCCCAAGTCGGAAAGCAGACGCCTCCACCCAACGTCCAACTCAATGGATTTAGTATTGGAGCAAGAGATACGAGGGTCGCGTAGTTCAATCACAAGATACACCAAGTTTGGGAAATGCAACATTTATTTCAACAAATGTCAATATCATTTGGAATGAAGTACAGCTGTAGAGTATGGGATGGGTGTCGGCTAAAAAGGATACAACCAGCAAGACACCAGGAGGCATCCTGGAGCCACAGACAGCTCAACGGATCTGTGGGGAGGGGAGAGAGAGAAAAAAAGGGGGGGTGAGAGTCCTTCTTGCTTCATGTTATTCCAGTTCCATCATCAGATGGGACTGAGCATCACCCAAAGCTCTGCCCAGCCCGAGCAAATGTGGAATGATGCTCTCCGGATCATACAGCTCAAACCAGTGGCACTTAATATGTGCTTAGGATGATTAAAGAGCGGCAAAAGGCTGAATCATTTGTAAAAAAAAATAATGCAAGTGACCTCACAAACCACAATTATAAAGAGGAGAAAGGAAATGCAATGATGCAACCAACAGGGCTAGGCTAGGAGTTTGTGGGTTGGGGAAAATCATCATTTTTGGTAGCTGACTGGATGGGGAGGAAAGAGCAGGAAAACAGACCGTGGGGCCTGGTATAACCAAAAAGGAATCCCAAGTCATCAGCTATGAAAGGAAGAGGCTGCATCTGAATATTTTCTCTGTTATATCCACCTTCCAATAGGGTGATCACAGACCACTGTTTCCTGCCTTGTGGGAACAGGATGCCATACAGGAGACATGAGCAATGGCCATGGGGGCTTTTGGACCAAGCTACCTATTATACGCATTACTAGAACCACCAAAACTGAGAGAGAGAGAGAGAGAGAGAGAGAGAGAGAGAGAGAGAGAGAGAGAGAGAGAGGAGAGAGTCCTAATTTTTAAGAGAAAGCTGCCACTAAATTTCAACAGGAGTGGTGGGGTGATTTAACTCATTTACATTTCAGATGTTTTTTCAAACCAAACATTAGTCTCAGCCACCCACCTACCCACCCACTCTGCTCGACAGACCAGAGGAAGAATTTACGGTAAATAGGTTTTCCTCTTGAGCGAACAAACAAGCAAGGAGCAAAAGGGCCGAGCAGCCCTCTCTTTCTTATTGATTTGACCGAGCCCTGAGTTGCTGCCCTTCAGCTGAAAGCCCTGAAGCAGCAAACAAAAACAATAAGGAGCAATTTCTCTCTTTGGGAAAACTCACAGCCTCTGAGGCTGCTGTTGAAGCATTAAAAATGTGAGAAAACATCTCACTGATTACACTGTTTAAACTTAATCACATACACAGAGGGCCCTGTCCTTCGCTGGGTGGTCTCAATGGTTTCCCCCCCAACCAGATGGACAAGTCTTTAGACCCACTGTAGCCCTTGTGTTCTGTAGCCCAACTGCCCCCCATTGTAGAGCTGTCTAATCACATGGGGGCTGCCGCTGGCCCTCCAATGCCTCCACCTCATTTTTTCCTCACCAATTTCAATACAGTAATACCTTGGTTTAAGAGTAACTTGGTTTAAGAGGGTTTTGCAAGACAAACAAACATTTCTTCTAAATGTTGCCTTGATCAACAAGCAATGTTTTGATATACAAGTACTGGAGCAGGTCGCATGATCACAAGTGATCCACTGGTGGCTCTCTCTCCCTCCCCCTGCCGGATTGTGGGTGACTGTCTGCAATGTTCCATCTCAGGCAGCCTCCAAAGCAGAGGGAGGAGAGAGGAACAGAGGTCACCCTTGCACCAGCCACGAACATTTTCAAAGGGAAATGCAGGTTAGGGTTTTATTTTTCTTTATATTTATAGTTTTATTTAATCTGTTTCCAACATTCTTTCTTATTTTTTCAAACCGTTTCTAGTCATGGAGCAGCTACTCAAGTGTGTCTATGGCTACAAATTGCACTTTATTATTGTCTTATTAAAAACACACAGTAAAATCCAGTTGTTAGTCCCAAGCGGAGCAGATTCTGCAGCAAGATAACTAAACTATGGTGTGGATGTGGACTTCTAGCCAACTTCTTTTGTGAGTTTTGGCATTTTGTGTGTACAGTATGTGGTCCGATATGTGGTCTATGGGACCCCAGAACGAATTGTTCAAGTTTCCATTACAGTAGGGCCCCGTATCCATTGATTCATTATCCACTGATTCAGTTATCCACAGTTGGCAGAGGAAAAATAAAGAAATAATTCAGCAGCCGCAAAGCAAGCTACTGTCACAAAGAGCAGCTGTAAAGCAAGCTATTGTTGTAAAACAGCAGCTGTAAAGCAAGTTAGTATCACAAAAACAGCAGTTTTGGGGAACATTATCCACGGTTTTCATTATCCACGGGAAGGCTTGGAACCAATCCCCAGCGGATACTGGGGTCCTACTGTATTTCTTATGGGGAAACCTGCTTTGATATAAGAGTGTTTTGGTTTATGAGCATGTTTCCAGAACGAATAATGCTCATACAACAAGGTATTACAGTACTACTCTATTGTAAAATATTGGGATGGTCAGATCTGCAAGCACTGTCTTGAAGAGCCCAGCCACACAGAAGAAACGCCTCCTGTTTCAAAATCTTTGTCAGCATCCGGAAGCCCAGAGGCAGATCCGAAAGCAACCATTGCTCTGTCTGTCTCCGGTACCTGTTCCTTCGAGATTCCCTTGTTGTTAGACACCCGTTTCTTCTCTCTGTTCCTCTCACCGCCAAAACCCATCTCTGCTCGGCCCTGTTCCAGGGTACCAATGCCATGGGAAGCAAGGAAACCAATGACCGGGGGAGGGGAGGGGAACAGAAAGTGTGCTTGCTTCTGTGGCTGTGGAATAATCTTCTTGTCAAAATTCTCTCTTTCATTCTGGGAGATTGTCAGCATCAGCCTTTCCCAAACCCCTTTTGACTACTGTAACTTCCTGTTGCTGCAAAGTGCTAAGCTGTGCTGGCACTGGGCCATGAGGGTGTTATTTAAAATAACAATAATATTAGTTCCACCCTCTAAATCAGTGGTTCTCAACCTGTGGGTCCCCAGATGTTCCTGGTCTGCAACTCGCAGAAATCCTGGCCAGCTCAGCTAGTGATGAAGACTTCTGGGAGTTGCAGTCCAGGAACATCTGGGGACCCAGAGGTTGACAACCACTGCTCTAAATAATCATTGCAATCAACCTCACCTTTTGGAGAAGTGGGATGTGTAACGCTCTGAACTAAGCAAAGGCAGAAGATAGTTGTAGAAAGGGTAGCTGCCTTAGTCTGTGGAAGCATTATAGGTGAAAACAAAAACAATAATTTTTTAAAAAATGAGATGAAAATGTGGCAACACTGTCAGAATAGCATTTATATTTTTTTTAATATGAGCTTTCGTGGACAAAAAGCCCACAAAAAATCACATTAAAAATATAAACGTTAGTCCTGATGGTGCCACCACGTTTTAGTCTTTTTTTTTTTACTTTTTTAAATTTTGTTTTCACCAAAAACCAGAAATGCATTTATCTGAGGGAACTCTAAGCTCAGGTTTTGCTTCCCCTCTTTCTCAGGGAACCCTGCAACATCACCATAATTCGGGGCTCTATACACCAAAGTCACTCATTAGGATCCCCTTCTGCTGCAGCCTTTTCTAAAAGGATTCTCTACAACCCGCTGATATTATACACTTGAAGATGGCAACGGGGGGGGGGGGTGGAGGTGCAGGAGGCAGGAGGCCTCTCCCCTCCCTTTGACCCAGACATCTGAACTCAGCCTGAATGGCAGCAGGCCAACTCTTAAGCAAATGGCTGCTGCATAAATTAAGTCTAATTTTAAAATCAATAAAAAAACCATAGCCCTCTGCCAGCAATATATATTGTACAATTAGGCTTCAGCGTTATTGCATTACCACATGATTCAGAATAGGAACAATCCACTGGTACAGGAAAGGCAGCCTCCAACATCCCTCCAGATGTCGAACGGACTGATTTTGCAGGATTACAAGGTAAAGGCATACTTGGGATGGACTGCATGTTTGAGGTACCCAATGGGGAAAAGGGGCCTGTTGTTTAAATGGGTCTAGGTATTTGTTTGGGGGGTGGGGGGGAAGAGGAAGCAGAACATTCTGGCCTTCAGAGAATCCAGACGCCTCTCTCCTATTGCCCTCCGGACGGGAAAGGGATCCAATACTGTCTCCGATCAAAACAGTGGGGTGTTCCTTTCCTCCTCTCAGCCTCCCTATCCGGAAGCTCCTGCCAGCACCCATAGATGCTGCTTCCCTCCGTTCTCTCTTTCCCCTTGCAAAGAGAGCCGAGGTCTGCCTGGCTGGGAAGGGAGCCTCCTCTGCGGAGGTCATCAATCAAGAAATATCGGGCCTTCCACCTTGGTTTTAGCTCCACGCCCCATATTTTGGTTTACGGGTTGTTTCTTTTTAAAGACAAAAAATTGCCATGCCCTTATGTTTTGTCGGCAGCTGCCCCAGAGAAGTACTGCATGGGCATCTTTGGCAGGCATCGACAAAGTGCTACACAAACAATACATGGGTGTACATCTGAATATCCAAAATGATGCTCCTGAAGTTTTGAAGAGGTTTCTAAAGTGTTCCCCCACCCCCAGCCCTGCCACCCAAACATCTCTTTCTCCCAGGACCTGCCCAAGCCCTGGCTCTCCATTCCGTTTACCGTATACTTGTCCCACTTCTTCTCCGGGTCGTAGGGCTCCCATCGGCTCGCCGGGAAAATGTGCTTGTTCTTCTCGTACCAGCTGCGAAGCACAACCTTGCCGGCGTGGGACTGAGGAGGGGAAAGGGAACAAGACAGAAATCACAGGGCAGGGGCTGGGAATGTCCCCCCCTTTCTTTCTTTATTTCTTTCTTTTTTTTGGGGGGGGGTCTGCATCTCCAGAGATCTTCCACCAGCCAGGTTGGCTGGGTTAATTCCATGAGCTGTAGGCCCTAAAAGCGACGTGTCCAAGCTCTGCGGCTAAGCTCTTTCACACTGGACAGAGGGAGACAGGCCTGCAGAGCCCAGAGTCTCTGCTGGAGCCCTCTCGGCCACATTCTTTTTACCTCATCTTTTTCCACCGTTGCGTCGCTCAGAAGCCGGACATCGTCGTGCACGTCAAAATTGAAGAGCGGACCTGGATTGGGGAAAACCACCAGGCCATGAACACATACTTTCAAGTGGGGTGCTGCTCCTGCCCCCCCCCCAACATCTAAATTACCTTCTCCAATAGTCTCATTATCCCCCCTTGAGCACAACTATTGGACCTTCTGCATCCTCACCTTTTCACCATGGATCTTGTGAGTTCACTAGCCTCTTTCTAGGAGGTGCCTTCCAAAGGCGACAGACTACAATTCCCTCCTCCCCCCCCTCCACACACACATCTCAAGTGACTAGGAGTCATGGGTGCTGTAGTCCAAACTACCTGGGGAGCACCAGCTTGGGACTAACTGGGGGGGGGGGGCAACTACACTTATCCTTTGGTGCCCTTCTATTAGAAGGTCAAGAATCCTCTGCAAATTTGCCCCCAAGGCCTTTTCTATACGTTCGATACCCATTCTGTCTTCTCCCACCCCAAAAGCACTCTATCCTTGCCAACATGAAAAATGATTCCTATTTGGATCCTGTCTATCACCTGCATCCTAAAACCTCACACAGCTCCTCAGGAAGAACTGAAGGCAGGCAAAGGCTGAAAATAACAAAAAGGGCACAGAAGACTCACCGCTTTTCCCCCGAGCCTTGGTGACGATGAAGTCATAGAAGCTGTGATGCTAGACATGGGTGGGAAAAGGGAAAGAAAGGGGGCATAAGCGGGGGAAGGGGAGGGCACGCATATGTTCCCCATGGAGGAACTTATCCCATAGACCAAGGGTGGGCAACAGGCAGCCCTGGTGCCTCATGTGTCCACCTTCCCCCCCACCCCCCAGGCATTTATAGATCTTCACCTTATTGAACCCTCCCCTGCAAGATATCCACCTCCCACCATCAATGAATTGGGTTTCCCCAGGAGAAAAATAAATGGGTGTTCCAAGAAGCCTTGTGTCTGTATAGATTGTAGGGGTCTCCTGCAGTTCTCCCATACCAAATGCATGTATTGTATTTGAATGAAAGTTGTTTTTATCATTTTGTTTGCTTTGATGATTGTGTCTTGATGAATTTGTGCTGTGAACCACCCAGAGTAGCCTCACTGTCAGATGGGTGGTATACAAATACAATAAATAAATAATAAATAAATAAAATATGCCCCTTTTAAAAACCTGAGGTGAATTTCTAGCTGCTTTTGGATTTTGTCTTGTTTCTCCCCCAGCCGCCTGCATCTGGACTTCCAGTAGATGGTGAAGCAAGCATTTCCAACCCAAGCCTCTGTCCAAAATGCTGTGCCCCTCCCCCTTTTCCTTACTGACAGCTCGTTTTTCAGGGGCTGAAGAGCACAACAGTGTTCTTTTGTCAATTCCTGTCAAGTTCACTCTATGGAGGTTTGTTTGTGTGGGCCAACAGACAGCAACCTACACTCACTTCAGAATGCCTCTAACCAGCCCACTCTCACTGGCTTCCTTCTGAAATGAAGGGTTCAGGGCCTTACCAGGCCTCTCCTGCGGCATGAAATTCCCCGTGTGTCAAGAATACCTACGTTGGGCCCTGTCTTTGCCTGTTACCTGTGTAGTACCTCCGATTCTACCAGCTATGGCGGTTACCAACAGCGACTGGATACAGTGGTGCCTCCTAAGATGAATTTAATTGGTTCCAGGAGTCCATTCGTTTTATGAAAAATTCATGTTAAAAGGCGCGTTTACCCATAGGAATGCACTGAAAACCAATCAATCAGTTCTGGAGCAACGGATTCCATTGGTTTTCAATGCATTCCTATGGGAAGGCTGTCCCAAACCCCCTCAATCAACTGGCAGCAGAGGGCTGTGGAGCTGCCTTCCGCTGCCAGTTGAGTGAGGGAGTTGACCCCCAACCCAGGAAAGAGGGGAAGATTTTCCTCTTCTTTGCTGGGTTGGGGCAGAGGAAAAGCTTCTCCCCTTTTTCTGGCTGCCCCAACCCGGGGGGGGGGGGTAGTGGAAAAAGGGTGACTCGCCCGCTCCCCCCTTTCCTGCATTGGGACAGCCACCCCTCCTTCGTCCGCGTCTATGTATCAACCTGTTTAGACACAGAGACCCGGGCGAAGGGAGGAGCAGCGGCAGCTGTGCACAGAGCCTGGCGAAAGGAAGGCAGTGACTTGCAGTCACACAAGGCACTGCCTCCCCTTTGCCTTGGGCTCCGTGCACGGAGCCATTTAAACGGGGGAGGGGTGGTGGCTTCGATCCTAGCTTTCCCAACAATGCAGCACCCGCGGATCAGGTGCTACACATCGGGAAAGTCAGGATGGAAGACTAGGCTTTTGAATTTCGTCCGCCCATAACCCCCTCGGGTTGTGGCCGTGCAAAATTCAAACACCTGCCCCGTAAGATAGATTTTTTGCAAGACATCCAATAGGCAAACCGTCATCTTGAGAAAAAATGCCTATACCTGGAAATTTCATTCATCTTACAAAGAAATTTCATTCGTCTTATGGGGCATTCGTCTTGCGATGTACCCCTGTATAGGCCTATGAATACATATGTACATGTGCACGTGTATGTCTGCAGTAGTATCCATACATCTATATTAAATACCGTCACCCACTTTGGTTGCTAAGCTGGTACCAACCATTCAGAGACTTCCTCTGCTAGTACTACCACATCAGACAGAGTTAAATCCTGCCCGCAATGTCTAGACAGCAGAGCTGAGACCTTTCCAGGTCTCTCCTCTTAATCTTTTTAGCACCCTTGGTAGTAAAAACTTTACACTAAAAAAAGCAGTATCTGTTTTGATTGGATGTTTTCAGCAGAGCCAACATGTCTGTTTCTTCGTCTTATCTAATGGCTCTGCCTAAGAGAAGACAGGGAAGACAACTAATTGTTTGTTTTTCTCCTCTCTTTAGTTCTCTCTTTCTTCAGGACAGTCAGACATTCAGCTGCCACCCTCTTCATACTTTGGATGCACGTAGGTTTGGAGCTTCGTGACCCCAAAGCATAAGATAAATAAAAACGGAGAAGATCTGCTTGAGATCCTTCCTTGACCCTCGTGTGCAGCACACAAGGTGGGGAGAACGGAGGGGCACCAGGGACAACCAGCTGGGCCAGGCTCCTCCACTCACATGCGGGATGATGAGATCCTCCTTGATGTACATCAGCTGCTCCACGCCAGCTGACCTGTGGGAAAGAAACATATTCAGACCTAAAATCTGGTGCACTCTCTCTCTCTCTCTTGTTTTCTTTTCCCCTCCCAGTCTCATTCTCGTCATCCAGAAACCCCAGCTGAGGCCCAGTCCGTAACTTCCTTCACTTCCATAACATTTGTTTTTACTGCTTCCAGATGAGGTAGATGAGTCTCGTTACAAGTCTGGGCGGTTGGTTCCCAACGACTCTCAATTAGAAGATCCCAGAGAAAAGAACGGGATGCTGAGTGCCATCTGAGGGACCAAACCCTCTTCCCACCCCGCTGTATATCTCTAGCTGTTACCATAAACAGCTAGAGATGGGCACAAAACAAAAAAATGAAACACCGTTTTTAGACACAGCGCTCTGAAGCAGATGTGAGCCATATCCAAGGACTAGAAAAAAACATATGCCCCAGAGGAGAAAATGGGTACCAAATCCCCATACCCAACAGGAGACCCAAAGCATCCTGGCTGGGTGGTGGTGGTGGTGGTGGTGGTGGTGGGAACTGGCATCAGAATTAAAAATAACATACCTTCAAGAGGATTTGCATAGAAACCCAACTTTTGTTGTTGTTTTGACTTATACACTCATGTGAAAAAGTAAGTACACCTTCCTTGAATTCTATAGTTTTATGTATCAGGACATAATTTTAAAACAAAACCTAGTCTAAAAATTAGGTGAATATGACCTCAGGTGAACACGACATATTATACTGCGTCATGACTTATTTTACAAAAATAAAACCAAAATGGAAAGGCCATGTGTGAAAATCTGAGGCCCTTTCAACCTTAAAGGGACTTAAAAAAAACCCCAACAACAATGGAGAATGAGTGGCTTTACAAAAAGCACTCGTAAGCCTAAATATTCCCTGCAGGGAGGACTGGGTGTACAGCAGAAATCATATATTCCATAGGTTTGGATGGTGGTGGTGGGGGGGATTTGCATTATTGGTGGCCAATTTCCCCCCCCCATCCCTGGGTGTTGTTGAATTTTAGAGTTCAGGAGGGTCTCGGAGGCCTTAGAGCAGCATGCATGTCCAAACTTCGGTCCTCCAGATGTTTTGGACAATAACTCCCATAGTCCTTTGCCATTGGCAATCTAAGCTTAGAATTCTGGGAATTGTGGTCCAAAACATCAGGAGGGCTGAAGTTTGGACATGCCTGCCTTAGAGGGTGAACCCATCCCACTCTAAGTGGGCAACAGGAAAAACAGAAAGCAGCTGTGGAGCCGAAGCAGCCTCCCCCCTCCCCTTTCCCCAGAGGGGCCCACCCTGCTCAACCCAGGCCTTTACCGGAGTTCGCTGAAGTCCTTACGCAAAATCTCCAGGGCCTTCTGTAGAAACTGCTGAATGGTGTTGCCCTTTTTCATCTGCACTGCGGAGAAAACAGTAGTCAGCTTGGAAGGGAGGTGTCTTGCTTGCAACAGACACAGTCAATGAATATCTGGTATGAAATGTATATCCATCTCATATTATATTTCACACCCCATTCTGCTGCTATATGTCTGAAGAAGTGCACATGTGCACGAAACGTTACATTAAAATATGAAAGTTAGTCTTTACGGTGCCACATGTGTGTGTCTTTTGTTTTGTTTTGTTTTTCTCTGATTTTTGCCCGAAAGCAATGACCTCTGTACATTTGTGTTGATAGGTATTTATGGTGTGGATTGACCATCAGTCAGCGTATCTCTCTCTCCATTTACTACTCCAAGCCGTTCAGGGGAGGGTCTTTGGGGTCCCTCTGCCCAGCTCCTTTTATTTTGGACTCTGGCACTCCTCTCTTCTAGGCTCCCACTATAACTGTTGACATCCACCAGCTGTATCACCACATTGGTGGGAGGTAAATGGGACTTGGAGGATCCTGAGGGCTGGAGCGTGAGAGAGACATTGCTCTAGCACTCTTAAGTGCTGGTGTCACTGATGTCTCTTGCACTCTCTCCCTCTCCTGTTGAGTTGTATGTATGTATGTATGTATGTATGTATGTATGTATGTATGTATGTATGTATGTATGTATGTATGTATGTATGTATGTACTGCCTGTCTTCAAACAGAACATTATTTTACATAAAATTGATTTTTCTCAAATGAGAAAAATATATATAATTAAAGAGGAACTGGGCAAAGTTGCCTGAGAGGGCTACACCTTGCACCACCCTGGCTGTTTTTGGCCCCCTCTCAGCTCTCTCCTGGTCCCCCTTTTTTTCTGCAACAAAAAAAAGTGAACTGTTGTTCATGGATGCCTCCAGGTGGCTTAGCTTTACCACAGGCCACAGGCTGCTCAACCTTTCCAATGCCACATAACAGCCCTAAATACCCATTTTTTCAAAACTGGAAACAGGTTTCTCAGCCAGATCCAGTTCGTTGCTTGCCTCTTTTTTTGTGGGGAGGCCGTCTGCACAGCCCACAGAGAGTTTCAGAGTGGAAATTATGTCCCCTGACCCTGCACTAAAGCTTTTGTAGAGTAGCGGGCAGGATCCGGACCTCAGGCCTCTACAGAGGTTCCATCATTCCCTAAACATGGCACCAAAAATCTCCAGAAGGTTTTTTGTTTAAAATCATTTCTATATAAAAAAAATGAGGAGGCACTTTTGGTAAAAACAAAAAAAGTTTGTTTTTATAGTATTTTGAGAATCATGGCCTCTTGTCATGTGATTCTCCTATGAGGAAGGGAAACATACCTTTATGTGTATTTTTTGTATTTTCTGGAACCCACCCAGAGTAGTGGCTTGTCCACCACATGGGCCGGGGGTAAGTTTAAACAAATAAAATAAATACAGTGGTACCCCGACTTAAGAGCAGCTCGACTTAAGAGCAATTCAACTTAAGAGAGGAAAACTGTTGGCGTTTTAACTGCTGCCTTACAAATTTCAGATATGGTCTGCTCGACTTACAAATATTTTTTCATTTTTTTCATTTTTTAACTTATTTGTTTGATTTTTTTAGATAGGTATCCCGACTTAAAGAGTAGTTTGACTTAAGAGCATGCTTTCGGAACGGATTAAATTAGTAAGATGAGGTACCACTGTAAATAAATTTCCTTTGGAGAGTACCTGGAGGCTGCAGAACTGCTTGGAAAGGCCACCTCCCACCTTAATTTTACATCATGTTTTGATCAGGTTTTAAAACATCGGTCTGTTGGTTACAGGTGAGAACATATACTTTTCAGGATGCAATTTTCTTTCTGGGAGGTGTAAAGACAGAGAAATTATTTCCACAGGGGTAGCTGAATTGCACCCAAACCAGAAGAAACAAGAAGCCTGGAGGCTCCTCAAAGGCTGTCACGTTTTATCTAGGATGAGTTTCGTGGACTGTGAACATGTCGCCCCCATTTCTAGAACGCTGATGCCCAATAAAACTTGTTAAGACTTCAAAAATGCTCTGAGGCTTCCTTTGGTGGTAGGAAATATTGATGATGTTCCTTTTGGATCTGTCGAAGCAGAAGGAAGGCCTCACCTGTTCCTCAGATGGAAGGCCAAGGAGAATCCCACATATAAACAGGATATAATAAGTGTTTCTTAAGAATACAAGAAACTAACCTAGTCTTTAGTTGGGGGGGGAGACCCACCTATGACAGCCACAAAGGGGCAATAGGACAGATTTTGACAGGGAGCAAATCTTACTTTCACATGGAAGCCTCTCTGGGCAAAGACTTAGTCATTCACGGCTGCTTTTAAATAACTTCATGAGGACATCAGTAAGTTGACTACCAACCAGTCCACCTGAATGTTCTGTGACACATTATCGAATGTATTGCATCATTTATGCTGTTTTGTATCCAAAGGAGGACAAGATATAATTCTCCTGCCAAAAGCTTGATTCTCTTTTGTCGTAGTTAAAGAATTTTTACTTGGAAGCTAAACTCGTGAGGGTTTTTAGGTTTATTTCAGACAGTCGATGGATTGGTCTCCCTTTTCTTTCCCCCTCACCTTCACGGTTCGACGGTGTCCAGAGCCATCCCAGTAGCTGAAAGTGATTTCAATTTCTTCACCTAGACAAAGATTTGGGGCAGTAGAGGTGGCGGGGGGGGGGGGGAAGAGACGTACATCCTTAATCACAAGTGATCTATAAACCTCCAGTGCCTTTCTGAAGGTATCTGCCCCCGACCCCCCCCGACCCCTGAAGGCCTGTCAGACGGGTGCCCCATTTTGCCACTCACTCTTGATTTTCTCCTGTTTGGCCTCCCACTCCTGGCGAAGCTCTTCCCTCAAGCGGTTTTCTTCTTCCTGAAAAGAGAAGTGTGTGCTTCCTGCTTTAGAGCAAAAGCTTGCTGTCCACAAAGGGGGAAAATGCAAAGCACCTCACAGGATGCAGCCCCCAAAGGTGATTCTCCTCCATTGAGCCCCACCACATTTCTTGCAATTTTCCCTCCAGTTAATCTGTCCTCTTTCCTACATGATTTTCACCAGAGTTTTTAGGGTTGGTGGGGCCTTGAAGCTGGATTTCTCAGGGTTCCCGCTGAATGCTCTAACCCAGGGGTGCCCAAACTTTTTGTAAGGAGGGCCAGATTTGTTGGCTGAGAATGTGTCAGGGGCCGGTTGCTTCCCAACCCTGCCACCCCACTGCAAGCCCCACACACTTTCTTTTAAAAAAACATGGGGTGAAGGAGGGGGACGGAGGGGCGGGCCAGCCAGCCGCGGGCCACTCAGAATGGCCTGACGGGCCGGATTTGCCGCCCCCCCCCCCGGGCCGGACTTTGGGCAGGCCTGCTCTAACCATTACACCACCCTGGGTCTGACCGGAGGGCAGGCGAGCAACTCACCTCACGGTCACGGTCAGGCAAGAAGCTGGTGTCTACATCTGGGTTCTTCCCTAGTTTCTTCTTCTTAGGAGGATGTTCTGAGGGAAGGAAGGAGGGAGGGAGAGAGAGAAAGAAGGTATGAGGGCCACATTTCTCACAGATTTTAATCTGCTTTAATTTGCTCGTCATCCTCTTGTCTTCCAGCTGCACATCATTGCCGTTATTACGGTTGCTGTAATTGCCCTGGCCTAGGCCTACCAAGGCTTTACTTTCTACTTGCAAACACCCAGGCTTCTCTTCCTTACCTTCCCTCTCCAACTCTGCCTCCTCATCCTCTTCCTCAGCACCATCACCATCTTCTTCTTCTTCTTCTTCCTCCTCCTCCTCCTCCTCATCCAGAGTGAAAGACAAGCTGGAGATCTTACGCTTCTGCTCCTGTTTGCGTTCCCGCTCTCGCATCCGCTCCAGTTTCCTAAACAAGAACCGCACCGACATCAGAGCCATCAGCCATGCAAAGCGTAGGCCAAGGGAAATGAACTACCCCAAGAATGCTGAGAAAGGCATCGAGTCAAATTATCACACACACCCCAAGTACAGGAGACACAACGTCTCAACCTATCAAGTACCAGAGGTATTTACAAGGGTAACTGAGGCAAAACCAGACACTGAAGTCCATCTCATGACTACATGGGTGATGGGATATAAGAGTCCTGCTGGATCAGACCAAAGGCACTCCTCATCCTTGTATACCCATTTGAGATGATCGAAAGAAAGAAGAGGAAAAGAATAACTGCCCCTTCTTATTTACTGCAGTATTAAGAGATATAGTGCCTCACAAGATGCAGGCTCCACCTTGGCAGCTGACAAAACCCTACCCCCACCCCATTCTCTGTTATTTAACATAATGCTCTTAAACTGCAAGCAGTTTGTTTTTATTTACTTATTTCTAGGTAGGAGAGTGATAGCCATGTTGTGTTTGTTGCACTAAAACCAACAAATACTCTTACGGCACCTTAAAGCCTAAGCACTTTATAGAGGCACGAGCTTTTGTAGATTCACCCAAATTCTAATGAAGTGCCTCTGCTATGACAGCCCCAAAAATATTCAGGCCAAATAAAATGTGTCAATCTTCGAGGTGGTGTGTGAGACTCTTTGAAGTTCTGATTCACTAGGTAACGAATTCTCCTAATTATGTTTATCTGCCCTGGGAAGCAGCCCATGCTTTTGGTTGCTGCGAACCTAGGCTCACCAATGTCACCAAGAGACTGCAGGGTCACACGTTGTGCAAGTCTTCACAGAGTATATGCTTAGGCCTAGCTCTCCTTAAAACAAAGAACAAAATTCACCTAGCAAAAGAAATACACCACCAGTACCACCACCCCGACTCAGCCTGCCCGGAATGTGCCTACAACGCAGTTGACAACTTACAGCTGTAGTTCTTTCGACTGTTCCTTCTTTGCCAGTTGCTTCTCCCGTTCCTTTACCAGAGCCTCTTGCTTGGCCTTCATATCATTTAGGGTCACCAAACCTACCAGAAGTAAAAAAGGCTGGAAAGAAGGCCCTCTCAGGTGCAGGCGCCCAGGTTAAAGCTGACAAACTGGGCCTAGTCTTTCAAAGTTGAGGAACGGGGATCAAGACATCTACTCTCTGCATCTCTCCCATCCCACTTACTCACCAACTGTGCTGGATTTTAGCTCGGCTTCCACTGCGTCATAATGGGCAGAGAACTTCTTGTCAATGTTTGACTTCATGATGTTCTCCTACCAGAGGAAAAAGGTTTGCCATAAGGAGCAGAAGGTCAGTCTTCAATCCACCTTCCTTGGACTAACCCTAGAGAACTTTAGAACTATCCCAAGAAGAGGAGAAACCAAGGGCTGGGTAAGGAGGCATCTAGGGAAACATGTTATGGGTTCTCGTCTCACTCTCGCCTAGGTGAAAATAAGGGGAGGGTCCAGCACTGCCTTTCTGCTGATCAAACACCTCCCACCAGCAGAACCAGGAGAGGGGTGATTAGATTTACAGTCCAGCTTAACCCAAGGGCTGGGGCAGATTACGTACTTTTGTTTTACACATTTCCATCTTTAAAGAACAAAAAGATGTTCAGTTGGAGACAAACATGTCCCGGAGAAAAGCATGTGGTTAATGCAGAAGATCTTGCCAGTAGGAATTCCACTTTTTCGATCACAAGACGTCATGCCCCGTGAGGAAGGACCGACAGCCATGGTGAAGTGCATCTTACACAAACTGGAGGAAGCCCTTTGGGCACCAACCACCCTGACCATCCAGCAAGGTGGCGTTTCCACTAAACATCTAGAGAGGGTTGGCAGCACAAAGCCCACAGGATAAAACCACCAAGCAGGAGGATCTGTGCTCATCTTTGGAAGAAACGAATTTTTACAGAGCAAGACCTGAGGCAACAGGAGGGCAGCCATTTTTCAAGCCATGACACGCAAGACTCTTGGGTATTAAAAAGAAAGGTAGAGGAGCAAGCAAGGGCAGTGGAAAGTTATCAGAGGAGGAGCCTGTCATTATTAAGGTCTCGAAGGGGGAATTATTAAGACTTAGAAGGTCACTGTTGTTACAGCCAATTAAAGAAAGACAGGAAAGGGAAGAAAGCGTCTCTAAATCTATGTTTTGCAGAAGAAAAAGTTCACCCGGGTCCGGAGTGAAGAGAAGGGCAATACCTGTGAATGGATCTAAGTAAAGACAGGGGAAAAAAGAGAGTGCTGTGAGTCGCTGGAACAAATGGACAAATGTGTCAAAGAGTCATTGGAGGAGGCATTCGTTGGCAATGGACTCACCTGTTTCCTGACACTAAACATATGTGTGAATGTGGAGCATCATTGTTGCTTCAAAAAATGGCCTTTCCCGCTTAGTGTGCTTAAAATGTCGGAATAAGGTAGGTGTGCAATTTGAAATACTCAAGTGCAGTGGAAGACAAGGCCGCCCTGAGTGTTCCACCCGGCCCTTTTTTTGCCTCCCTGCTTCAAGTGTGCCCCACACTGGCAAACCCGTTGGCCACATCAGATAAAATGGAGGCAAAAGTCAGGTCTGAAGTTGGTGGGAGAGAAGCTGAGGTGGTCTTCCCGCTTGCTCCATATGGGGTTTCAAAAGGAACATATCTTGCATTCTGGCTGCAGAGCAGCAACTTCTGTTCAAAGTAACAACAAAGGACTCTCTTGGGGCAGGAATACGTGTCCTGGTCAGGATCTGACAGGGTTATCTATCTATCTATCTATCTAATCTATCTATCTATCTATCTATTTTCCATCTTTCTCACCAATGGAGACTCCAGGTGACTCACACCAATGAAAACTACAAAATGACCAGCAGTTTGAAAAATATCATTGAAAACTGTATTTAAAACCATTCAACTTCTGCTAATACTTAAAACCATGAGGAAAACCCATTTTTTAAAAAACATTTTAAATCATTTCAGAATCTCTCGATTCAATAAAAAGAGCAATCCCAAATACACATATACCGCTTACTACTTAAAAACCTACTTTAAAAGGGCAGTCTTAAAAAAAGCCTGGCTTCTTGGAAAATGAATTCCAAAGCCTAGAAACACTTTTGCCATAGTTTTTATCTCTAGGGGCAGGCGAGGAGCAATCCCTACATCCCCTACAGACCTCTGGACACCTACAGCATTGAATGTGGGGCTGGGAAACCATCTGAAACAGTTTTTGGGTGGTTTAAAGGGCTATACCAGTGTTGCCGAATCTATGGCAGGGGTGCTAAAAGAGGCACTCGGAGCCCTTTCTGTGGGCACCCGACATCACCCCTTCACAGCCACCTGTATTCAGGTTAAATTGCTGTATTAGCACTTTGTGAAAACTTAGTGGGTTCTGAATTGCAGTTTGGGCACTCGGTCTCTAAAAGGTTCGCCATCACTGGGCTATACAGAACAGAAAAGCAGGGGCAATCCTGCTGTGCTAATAGTTGCCTGCTACAACAAGGTTCAATCTAGCCTTATGTTTCAAGGCATTGATACTGTTTTTCTAGGTGCCTAAGATTTTTCTTATCTTGCTGTTGACGGCCTTTTTGTGTCAACCCATAGAAAACATGGGACGTCAGCATGCACCTGAGACTATTTTACTTCTTCCAGTCAGCAGAACAGCTAGAAAGTCATCAACTTCAGCTATGGTTCATTTCAGATTAGCAAAATTACTGGACCAGGGGAAGGCGACAGTTATCATAGGTGACCACAGCATGCTTAGTGCGACTGGCTAAATAAAAGACAAGGAACAGCAAGGTTTAAGTTCTGAGGCAGGGGAAGAGAAAAGATGCTAAATTCTGGTGGCAGTCTCTTAGGAGGAGATGAGAAGAATCAAAAAAGTTTGGGAAGACAGACAGTATCTGACAGGAGGATTAAGAGCAAAACGGCAAACCGCAGTAGACATGCTGAAAAGGTAAGAGGAAAATCAACAGAAAAGGGATACGAACACATTGAGATATTAGAAGAGTTTTTTCAGGAGGCAGGAAGGCCAAGTGACTGAGGAGATGATAATAATGGCACTGAACAGGTATACACCAAGCTAAGAGCGGAAAAATGAAATCCCATAAAAGGAAAGTGGCAGTGGAAGGAGACATGTAGGAAGCTTGTGACATTTCCCTCGGAGTGGTTGGGAAAGAAGAACAGGAAAGCTTTCTTGGAGCAAGCTCTGGACAAATTCACCCATGATTCCTCCCCACCTCCATCTTGAATAACAAAGAAAGATCCATATCCTTGAAGGAGATTGTAATTTAACAAAAACAAAAAAACAAAACGGTGAAGGACTAACTTGAAGATGCATGTGCCACCAGCAAGGAACCACAAGCCATGCGCCCTCAACTACTAGAGAGAGAACATACTGTATACTCATTTTGGCTTAAGGCTTGGCTTCCACATGATGTTGACGTAGATATGGGGTATGATGCTTACTGTATCAATTCTTTTCATATAATTTTAAATGTTTCTTAGAACACTGGTTTGATTTACAAGCGCTTTTTTGTTTTGTTTTCTTCCCTATATGACGTATAGAAAGAGTGAGAAAGGAAGTCATAGGCACTCGCAATATTTCAGGTGAACACATGATAAGTTTAAAACAGGCATAAACGTTGCTTCTGAAATGTGTTTTGTAACTATGAACTAAGTTTGGTTTTTTGTTTGTTTGATCGCAATTCGTTCTCACAATTGGTAGCAAGTTTCTTCTTTCCCATTCCTGGCATTCAAGATCTACCATCATCATCATCATCATCATCATCATCATCATCATCATCATCACCACCACCACCCATTTAACAACTGATAGCACAATGCTGCCTTCCCTCCAAACCTCGCCCTTCCAAGACGTCAGCTTCTCGTCACCTCAGCAATCCGCTGCCGCATCTGTTCCATATGTTCTCGCTGCCTCTCTCTCTTCTTCATCAGCTGGAGAGCCCGGCCAGCCTCGCTGGCAGCTCCTTTGTACTGCGCCATGGTTGTGGATGGACCTGGGAGGCACAAAACGTCTAGATGAGCATACGGAGTCGCGTTGTGGTGAATCAGACCTATGATTCTTTCTTCTCAAGCAGCACAAGGGTCTGTCTTCCTAGGCAGCTTCCAAGAAAGACTTTTACTACCTTGAGAAGCAGCTTTTCTGTTAGACCAATTCTCAACGAGGAAGTCTTCTGGTCCAGACCATTAGGTATAACTATCAGTTTGCAAATAACTTGACGTACTTGTCTGGTGAGATACCCAAAATGGCCTTTCCTATTTCACTGAGATTCTCCTTATGTTCTTATGCTTCAAGCTTTACTAAGGGAACAGGCAGGTATCTTGGGGAAAAGCAAGCCATCCTTTTATGTACTGTGGGGTGAGGTTAGGGTGAGAAACTGCCAACAAATACCTTTGTCATCTCTGCTTCTGTACAACCTCAGTTCTATTTGAGATTTTTTTGTTTTTGTTTTCGAGTCTGGCTTCATTCCCAAATGGCACTATATCTGGCCCAGTTGCTGAAACCTTTTTAACCCCATGTTTTATATCTCTTTTGTCTGTTGAAGAGTTCTGGAAATCTCAAAAATATGTTTTATTTGTTATCACTGGCTGATCTAATAAATATTTTTCCAATCTTAGGCCTGTCCTGTGCTATGCAGCATCACTGTTGCTCCTATTTACGGGTAAATGAATACTTTTTTTAAAAAAAGGTGCCCAAGGGAGCTTTCAGCTTCTTCAAAGAATAAATACTACATCTTTTTTTTTAAAAAAAAATCATAAAAATCACCACAAAACTATTAAGAGAAAGTATATCAAAACCATTAAAATCAACAAAGGATGTCATTAAAAACCGACACCTTGGTCAAGGTTAAACATCATAAGCCAGTCTTTTAAAAATATAGTTTCACCAGCTTCTTAAAATCAGCTAGACTGGAAACAGACTGCAACTCGGAAAGCAATCAATTCCCTCGCCTGGGAGCCACATCGCTGACCAATAACCCCCGACCTCAGTGTCCCAGTCCCACCAACTCCCACTCCCAGTTCGTTTTAAGTCGACCTGGGGCACCTCTCCCTTTCGGGATGTTTACAGTTTCACCTCCCAGTAGCCACAACCAACAAGGTCAACAGCAAGGGGCTAATGGGAGTGGTAGTCCAAAATACTGTATTTAGAAATTCTACAGCTGTCTGGGTGGCGGTTTGGGGAGGGGGGGAATTTGCAAATTCGACGGTTTCCCTTGGAAAACCTAAGACGCTCCCTACAGGAAAAAAAAAAACCCCAAGGTGACCAGCAGGGCTCCCCGAAATCCAAGGCAAGGGTGAAACCCAAGGGCAGAGGAGACACATGGGATGCAAATGCAAGGTCTCTCGATCCGGTAGCGGAACCAGCGGCTAACCAAGGAAAACAGTCGCGCGAAGGACCGGCTGCCGCTTACCTGCTCAACAAAAGGAGAATCCCTCCCTCCTATCAAGTCGGGAAACCCCTCCTTCCAGCTGCTTCGCTTGCGTCATTCACGCGCGACTGGACGAAGCCCTTCCTGTTTTCCTCCCGCTTGCGATGCACCCGAAGCAGTCGCGGGGGGGGGGCGTGGACCAAAGAGTGGCGGGGATTGCTGCTGCACAAGCGCCACTTCCGGCACAAATCGAAAGCCGGCTTGGTCTCTCGATTGTTAACCGCAGGATCTCGTCGCTGCGGCTTATTCCGTGTCTATGGTGGAAAATCCCTCTCTCCTAAACCAGTTCAATCGGAGACTAGTGTCTAGCGATCCCTGTGTGTGTGTGTGTGTGTGTGTGGGGGGTTCTAGTTTTGTGACGCCACAACAGATGCACCGATCTCTGGCTGTACTTGAATTCGGAATCACCTTTAGTTAAAAAAAAGAGTGAGAGAGAGAACATGTCGGAGGAAAACGCATTTATTTGACGGCTTAGGGCTCCCCTTGCTAGAGTTCTTCTTCCCCTGCGTTACAAGAAAAATATCTATCTATCTATCTATCTATCTATCTATCTATCTATCTATCTATCTATCTATCTATCTATCTATCTATCTATCTATCTATCTATCTGTCTGTCTGTCTGTCTGTCTGTCTGTCTGTCTGTCTGTCTGTCTGTCTGTCTGTCTGTCTGTCTGTCGAATCCCAGATATTCTACTCTTCAGTTCTAAAAATGCAAGAAGGTTTCCGGCCGGTTGCATGTATTCATCCATTTGCTGTTGTTAGGTGCCACCAAGCTACCTTCCACACATGGCAACCCAATGAATGAGTCCTCTGCATAATGTCCTATCCTTAGCAGTCCTGCTTGACTCTTGTAAGCTCAGTCCATCCTGTATTTGGTCTTTCTTTTTCCTGGCTAATTTCAACCTATCTGAATATTTTTGTCTTTTTCAGAGAAGCTCACAGTGTCATCATGTGCCTAAAGTATGAAAGCCTCATTTTTCCCTTTTTTGCCCCCAGAGGAGTTTCAGGCTTGATTCACCCTACAAGCTCCTTTATTTTCTGTGAGTTCAAGGTACAATAATACCTTGGTTTAAGAGTACAGTAACTTGATTTAAGAGTGTTTTGCACAACAAAACATTTCTTATAAATTTTGCCTTGATAAACAAGCAATGTCTTGATATACAACAGTGATGGCGAACCTATGGCATGGGTGCCAAAGGTGGCACTCGAAGCCCTTTCTGTGGGCATCGCCCCTTCATAGCTACCTGTATACAGGTTCAATTACTGTATTGGCACTTTGCAAAAAAAATTAGTGGGTTTTGAATTGCAGTTTGGGCACTCCGTCTCTAAAAGGTTCACCATCACTGATATACAAGTACTGTAGCAGATCACATGATCACAACTGAGCCAATAGAGGGCTCTCCCTCCTGCCCCCCTGCTGGATTCTGGGGGATTGTCTGGAATGTTCCATCTCAGGCAAGCCTCAAAAACAGAGGGAGGAGAGAGGAAGGCAGGTTTCCGTAGCACCAGTTAGGAATATTTTCAAAGGAGAGTGGAGGGTTTTCTTTCTATTTATATTTCATTTACTTTGTTTTCAACATCCTTTCTTATTTTTCAAACCATTTCTAGTCCTGGGGCAGCTAGTCAACTGTGTATATGGATACAAATTGCACTTGATTATTGTCACATTGAAAATACAGAGTAAAATCCAGTTGTTAGTCCCAAGCAGAGCAGATTCCGCAGCCAGGTATGTAAACCATGGTGTGGATGTTGACTTCTAGCCAACTTCTTTTGTGAGTTTGGGCATTTTGTGTATACAGTATGTGGCCTATGGGACCCCAGAACAAATTGTTCACGTTTCCATCATTTCTTATGGGAAAATTTGCTTTGATATACAAGTGCTTTGGTTTACAAGCACATTTCTGGAATGCATTATGCTCATAAACCAAGATATTATTGTATCTGCAAAGCTGTCCTCCAGCCCCGCATGTCAAACAAATTGGTCCCCCATCCCAGTTGTCTTTTTTCACTGGTCAGTTTCACACCCATACATGCTGATAGGAAATGCAAAAGTGTGGATAAGCTTGGTCTTCAGTGACACATCCTTACATTTGATGATATTTTCTAATTTCATTGTTGCTGCCCTTCCAGTCTCAGCTCTCTGATTTCTTGAGTGCAGTCTCCATTTAGACTGATAATTGAACCAAAGTATACAAAAGCTTAACAATATCAGTGCCTTGATTAACATTAAAGTTGTGCAGTTTTTCTGTGGTTCTGATTTCTGTTGTCTTAATGTACAACTTGCTTTGACAGTTCCTTCTTTCACTAGAAGTTTCAAGTACAGTACTAGCTGCTTTCTATCAGTCAGGTGGTGTCATCTACATTTCTTAAATTATTGATTTTCTTCCATCAATTTTCACTCCATCAAAATCTAAACCAGCTTTCTATAAACACTGATCAGCCACATCATTAAAACCACTGACAAGGGAAGTGAATAGTATTATATCATTACAATGGCACCTCTCAAGGGGTGGAATATATTAAGCAGCAAGTAATCCATCTGTTCTTGAATTTCATGTATTGAAAGCAGGAAATATGGGCAAGCAAAAAGGTCAGTGACTTTGACAAGGGCCAAATAGTGATGGTTAGATAACTCAGTCAGAGCACTTCCAAAATGGCAAGCCTTGTGAGGTGTTCTTGGTATCCAGTGGTTAGTACCTACCAAAAGTTGAAATTGTTCTATCTGTATCTCATATGCCCCTGGTGATTTACCAGTGCTTTCAGAGCAGCTTTCACTTCATTATCTACAATTGCAGGTTCGTCATCACAGGATTCCACTTCAAAAGAGTCTGCCATACATTTATCTCTTCTGTATTGTTTTAATATACTGTTACCACCTTCTTTTTCTTTTCTTCTGCTTCCAGTTATGTAGTCTATTTAATTTCTAGTTTGATCATATGGTGATTTACACTTGTACAATCATCTGTTCAGTTGTCCGACACATGTACTTGCATTAAATACTGTTGTCTTCACAAAACATTACAAGTTATTCTGCTTCATTTCTCTCCTCTATTAGACCAATTTTTCCAACCATGTTTCTACAGTATTTTGTTTCCTATTTTTGTGTTCCAGTCAGCTATGATTATAAGCATGTCTTTCCTACATTATCGCATATCTGTAGTTGAAGCACATACTTGAATGATACTAATGTTGATAAGTTTTCCTATAAGTTTGATGGGTATATTAGGTCACAATTTGCATTGTAGTCCCTGACTGCCTGTGCAGTTGCTTGCCTCAATCTTGGAGCCACTGAATTGCTTCTGACGTTGTCATTTCCAGAATAAAACACTTTGTGGTTGTCTGACAGAAAATGTCCCTTTCCAGTCCACTATAATGTTTAAATGTTTCATTTCCTGCTTTCAGGTTTTCTCTTCATTTTGATTCCTGCTTCTTGTGTTCCATGTTCCAATTGTGTGTTGTGCAGCACCATACTTGCCTTTCGCCAGCAGAGGCCCTTTCAGTTTTCATCTAGCTGTGTCCTTGGCAACAGCATTAATCCTTCTTGTCCTTTGCTCTTCCCCAGTAGCTCCATGGACCGCTTTCTGACCTGGGAGTCTCATTTTCCAGAACTATATCTTGTAACAGCAGTAGTTTACCATTGCCAGTTCCTGCTTAGTAGCCTTGGCTCTTCCACCAACATCACCTTCTGGTACTGCTGCCGCCTAGTACTGGAGCTGCCATCTAGAAGTTTCTCAGCCCCATCACCGATGAAACTATCCATTCTCTTCTAGTGATGCAGCAGTGACTGATGTCTAGTGGCTCTGCTGTTACCCTTCTGCATGGGGTGACTCCTGCTAGGAGTCCAGGCGCATAATGGCATCAGACTTCCTGATGGCACACTGCTCTTGGCTTCTCTGACACACTCAACCCCACTCACTATGTTACGGTGTGCATCCATAGTTGCCTTTTTACTGGATTGGATTCTTCCTACATCCTGTGTGGTGGATATGCCTGTTGTGTTTTATGCCAATTTATTCATTTATAAACCATAATGGGTGTGGGGCGGTGTCACTTCCAGACAACTAGGGTACTGTTCCTTCTCTATATACTACTACTCCAACTACGACTACTTAGTAGGAGTCTTTCAGAATTGTGTGGCAACAAATAATTCAGCAAGTATGTTGCCATGACGATGAAAGGCTGCCACAATCCTTAGTCATTCAGTCTTCAAGGGCAGAGATGGAGCCCTGCCTTGATTCTTACCCTTGGTTATGTTCATGGCTTCGTTTCTGAGGGTGTTCCAAAGCATTGTGGCAAAAGGAATTCTTGCTGTCTTTCAAAATACAGTGGTCGTGCCATTCCATCAAGTTCATTTTGATTTATGGTGGCTCTTTGCAGGGTACAAGAGGGCAGCGTTTCCAACCTGGTGGTTGCAAAGATTTTTTTCTGGGGTATTCTGGGTCACTGTTTATATTTTGCAGCCCTTGTTTATTAATTTATTCCGTGAGCTTTCGGAGTGGGCTATCCAAAGTTAGCCTGCAAGGGTATGTATCGGAAACAGGCCCCTTTGGGGGGAAAAGCAGCTTTTAGTTTCTGAGACGGGCTGACTTTACCCTATTGAAAATGCCTTTTTATGCAAATATAATGTCACCAGGTTACTTGGCTATTATAAAAGGTGTTGTGGCTTGAAAAGTGTTAAGAATCACTGGCATTGAGTACTCAGTACATAGTTTAATCTTCCTGCCTTCTGAAGTGTTCTGGCACTGTGCAGCTTTCCCAAGGCCACAATATTCTTTTCGAAATATTTGTAGATGTACTGTTTTCAGCTTTTAAATGTTGTCTTTTACTGATGTAAGACATTTTGGGTCCTCTTTAAGGAGAAAGATGGGGTACAATATTTTAAATAAATAAATAAATAATCCCACAAGTACTCATCTGTAATATTTCTAAGATGTCATGTTGTAAGGTACTATACTGTCCTTCAATTTTTAAAAAAAATCTCATTTCCCCCATATTATTTTACCACTGATGACTGAAGGAGGAGGGGGTAAGCCAGAAGAGGTGAAAGGTTGTTGACAGGAAAAGAGAGAATCTCAACTAAAGAGTGTCCTTCTGTTAGAATTAGACTACTGTATAGCCAAAGCTAGATCTTTCCTGCAATTCTCAGCTTTTCCACTGATAATGTTATGCAGGAAGACTGAAGAATATGTAATGTGAAGCATCTAGTCACATCCTGTAAGCCACGTAGCTCCAGATGGGGCTTTTGGTGTTTTATGTGGGGGCTGAGAAAAAGTCAGCAAGCATAAAAAAAACCTGACTGTACAAAAACCCTGCAACTTTTTGATCCAAACTTTAAAAGGCAGAGATAGGTCAACTTTCAAAATTCTAAGCTCTTCTTTCCTTACCCTTGTATAACAAACAGATTGTATAACATAAAATCTGTGCAACATAAAAAATTCCGGAGATAGGGGAAATTTGCTTAACATAATTGTCTATGGGGCGAATCCGTACAACATAAAAATGGGATTACTCCATTTTCAATGCATTCCTATGGGAAATTTTGTACAAAGGAAAATTTGCTTAACTTAATTTCATTTGGAACAAATTAATTCCTTTATACAATTTACCACTGTATTTGAAAATGGCCTTTGGACTACCAAAAGGTCACCACGGCTCCATTTCACACATACTTTTCTTTCATTCCTGGAGCAAAACATGGGGTTTCTCTACAAACAGTACACTTCTCTACTTTTGGAGTGGGGGACTGGACCCAGACCTTAGTCGCCTTCCCTTCTCATCCTCATGGCAACAGTACCAGACAGGAGCCAAGGATAGACTAAGTGAATTTATTATCTTGAGAGAGTTGAGCAGCTGTGGGGTGGAGGGAAGTGACCCCTCATATCCCCCTAGAGTTACAGACAAATTGTTAACCCATAAAGCCAGCTTCGGCATGAAGGAAGCCTCTGACACAAAATAGGCTCCGGGCCTCTTTCCTTTGGCCAGAGCTTAACCCCCACCCCACCCTTCATCCAAACCTTGTTAATTGTCAGGAGTGTCAACCAACATTTGACCTGCTTCATTAATAAGTTACAATAAGTTACAGCAGGTGGCAGCAAGTGGAAGGGGACAGAACCACCACCCTGTCCCTATGTCCAGCACACGAGAGAGAAACACACACACGCACACACACGCACACACACAAGTCTTCCCACACTTGAGGCTAAAGGAACTAAGAGGAGATGGAGGGGGGGACAAAACAGACGCAAGACAGACAGAGCGGCCTAAGGGAACCTGAAGTGGCAAGGTGGGGGAGTACAGGGGACTGGCTAGAAGGGCAGCAAGTGTGGTCAAGATGGTTCAGAATGGCTCTTCCCTCATGCCTCCAGAGTCTCCTCCTGTTGTGGTCGCCCTCTTGGCCTCCTCTCAGTCTTTAGGAGCGAAGGTTCAATCCATGATCAGCAGAAACGGGGGACAGAGAGAACAGCTGAATTATGTACATGGAGTGAAGGTGGGTGGATCAAAATTGGGATAACCTATAACTGGGATGTACTGTGAGGCACAGAGGAGTAACAGGGGCACAACTGGTGAAGAATGAAACCTGTCCAGTAAGGTGGTGGTGGTGGGGGGGGTTAGAAAAGAGAAGGGTGAGCACAGGGTAAGAGTTTGAGAGCAACAGAAGGAAAAAGGGCCAGACTGCAGGTTATATGCAATCTCAAGTTTTTTAAACCCAATGGCTACTATTTCTAGGTTAGCATGAAGTGGAAAAGGGGTTTGTGTGCTTAATTCTGCCTCCTTTTAGATGCACATTTGCCCTTACAAACATGCAGTGGGGCCCACAGGAAAAAGAGAAGGCATTACAGTGGGAATGTATGTGGGCCACGTCATGTCGTTTTATGGAGAAGGGAGGAAGGGTTTAAATTCATGCAGCCGAGTCTGATGCAGAGCTGGACTCCAAAACCCTACAAAGCATGGGAAGGGTCTTAAAGAGGTGTAACACCAAAGGTAATTGGTCCAGCTTTGGTCCAGCTACTGTCGTGAAAATGGTCAGGAGCAGAAGACTGTCCTTTGAGGCCGGCCTGGAAATTAATCTTTTTTTAAAAAGGTGTTTTCTCTTGGTGGCTTAAGCGGACTGGTCCCAGTTCAGAGAGATCTGGCCCAGCTCAAGGAGGATTGGGAGGAAGAGCCACTCTCAGGCAGAGTGTGGGGGATAAAGCCAGTCCCAATTGGGAGTATGGTCCCTTGCGTGGGGGAAAACCCAGGGAGGAGAGGGAGAGGGAGGGAACGGTCACTGCTCATCCTCGCCAAAGACATCGTTCTGGCGGCGCTTCATGCTTTCAAAGTCAAACGGAGCCCCTGACATGCGCCGGTAAATGTCTTTGATGTCATCGCAGGTGGTCTCAAAATGGGTGGTAGCATCGTATGATCGTGAGCAGAACACCTGTAAAGGGCATAAACAAGGAGAGTTTTTTTTAAAAAAAGAGAGAGGTGTTAAGATGGGGTTGAGCAGGCAGAAAGAAAAGCCATGGCCCTATTCAGAGCCAGTTCTGGGAGCGACAAGGTTCTTCCTCTCTAAAATGCCCACAACGTTCCACATGCTGGACAATCTCACCTGGCTTTCTGTCCCATCCTCAGTAGGCTCGTATATGTCACTGATAGCCACAAACCTGCAGGGAGGGGAAAAAAACATGTGTCAAGGAGGTCCCTTGCAGGCCTCACATTCCCTTTCAGAAATGCTTCCAAGGACTGAAGAACCATAACCTCAGTATCTACAGAACCTCGGTGTTCACATCCTCCATCCTACCCACCCCATGCCACCCCAGAGTTTTTCGAGGCCCCTCCTTTGTCACACAGCTTAGCCATTATCTACTTTATCATACAGAGATCTCTCAGCACTGTCCTCCTGAAGAACTGATGTCCCCCTGCCCCCGTCCCCCCCCACTGATCCTTTCCTGCACTTACTTTTGGTCAATGGGCTCAAGCAGCTCAAGGGCTGGCTGCACTTCGTTCTCGGGGGAATCCGTCTCCACGGTCGTGCTGGCAATCGCAATGTACTTGCCCTGAGCAGCCACGTTGTGGGCAGATGAGATGAGGCAAACATAAATATCTGGGTGGGGAGATCAAGATGATGGTTGGAAAGCTTGTCTGACGCCCCGCTCCCCCAGCTCAAATAGAGTGAGTGCTCAAGTGCCAAGGCATCCTTATGTAATGGAAGACAAGACAATCGTCTTCATTCCAGCTGTTGGGAGGGAAAGTGAAGCAAGTGCTCAAAGGCAGAGTACATGCCTTGCATGAGAAACGACTTAGGTTCAGTCCCTAGGGCTGCCAGGACTGGGGAGAGCTGTTCTTCATGGGCCTGGTATGTCCTGATATGTCCCCATCAGCCTGTCCTATTTCACATACTTTATTATGAGGGTTGGTGCTGGCAGAGACATGCCTGTAAGGAGCCTGGTGCTCAAAGCACAGGGCACCCATGTCTTCCCATTCACACACCCCACACACCCCAAGATAAGCTCCAAAACCCTATATCCGCTGACACTCACCAGACTTGCGCCCCACTTGGTTTTGAGGGATGATGATTTGACAGGAGTTGGCGTCACTGGTGCCACGGATAGGGTGGCTGAGAATGCAGATGACACGCACAACCTTCCCTGCTGGACGCACTCGATCTGGCACATAGCTGGGGTCACAGATCAGCTGTTTGCAGCGGGCCATCTGGGGTGAGAGAGAGGAAGCCTTATCCACAGGATGTCCTCTTTGCATGCACCCCTCCCCTGCATATTGGAAAGGGTGTGGCTTAGGAACTGACTTTCTAGCAAGTGTAGGCAGGTATCCATTCACCCCAGCAATAGGCTTCCCCGTTTGGTAGGTCTCCCAACCTCCGAGTCATATCAGCAATCATGTAAGCAAGTTGGCCCATCAGACGTAAGCCATCCCAAACGGAAAGGAATTAGTTCTCCCCAAATAGATTCATGGCACAGGGGTGAAATGAATTGCAGAAGGGGCTGGAACTGGCACATCTCTACATCCTGTCACATGCTACTGGCCATCCTGTACTGCAGCTAAAACTGTGCTCACGACCTGGGGTTCAGTCCCAGGTAGCCGGCTCATGGTTGACTCAACCTTCCATCCTTCCGAGGTTGGTAAATGAGTACTCAGCTTGCTGGGGGGTGGGCAATGTATAGCCTGTATACTGTAATTAAACTGTAAATCACCCAAAACCTACTTGAAGTGGTATGGGATGGTATATATGCAAAACACTTTGCTTTGCTTTAGAATTCCTCCAAAGAAGCCAACAAAGCTAAAAATATTAGAGAAGGAGGGACAATGGAAAAGAATTATTCTTAAAATCATTTTAGCTTCCATGTGTCTCTCTGTGTGGCACCCATGTGCAATTTAATGCCACTGCCCTCCCCAATCTAAATCGACTATGAAAGAGAACGGGCTGGTGTCACGGTTTCTCATGCTTTTCCATACAGAGCTCATCCACTGAATTCTGAATGGAAAAGCGTGAGAAGCAGATTCAGCCATTTCACAATGTCAAAGGAAGAGAGTTTTTTTTCCTCTGACAAGGATGGCTGAGAATCACAATCTGAACTGCTAAATTGGTCTGAGGAACTTTTGGCAGATGGATTGCTAGAACCCACCTCACCCAAGACAGGCAATGTTTGAAGGAACATGGCCACATTCCATGAGCTCATCAGGTCTCTGGCCAAAGCGCGAGCTGGAGATGTTTCAACACAAGGAAAGGGGATGAGGAGCATAATATGCTTAGCAGTGCTCAAAGCCATTACAAGTACAGTGGAACCTTGACTTACGTCATTAATCCGTTCCAGAGGTCTAGACATAAGTCAAACATGCCTTAAGTCAAACGAACTTTTCCCATAGAAAATAATGGGAAAGTGGATTAATCTGTTCCAGATGATGAAAAAGACCCCCCAAAACAGCAATTTAACACAAATTTGACTAGGATAGCAGATTCCTTCCGGGGATGTAAATGAAATGTCTCTTCAAAGAGAGGAGGAGGCAGTGGAATTATAGTCCACAAGTTATACGCCTCCACTTTTTAATGTTCATAGCAACAACGTCTAACATTTAAGTTCTACTGATTTTTAACCTGACGTTCCAAGTTCTGAACATTAGAGTCCCACAACTGTACAGCTCCCCAACTAAAATGCTTCCATTGTGGACCAGAATTCTGCAGCCAGATTTTTTTTACAAGACTGAGCTGACTGTCTAACCAGTGAGGCCAGCCCCGAGCTTCCGGCCCTTCTCCTCCTCCGGCAGCAGCGGCAACTTCGGTGAGGCCGAGGACTAGCTCCAGGTACTCAGAGCTGGCCTCGCCGAAGCCGCCGCTGCCAGAGGAGAGGAAGAAGGCAGGAGCAGTTTGGAGGCGGCAGCCGCGATGCTGGGTTGTGGCTGCCGCCCAATTCTGGTGCCTTGCGCCGGGGCTCTGAGCTGTAAGTCAAAGCCTGCGACTCAAGTCAAACAGGCCCCTTCTTGCTGCAAGTCAAATATGCTGCAAGTCAAGCAGCATGTAAGTCAAGGTTCCACTGTAGTGCTTCTTTGTTAGGATCAATAAATAAAATTAATCAGTAAACAAAAGATTGTCCTTTTCCTCTAAAATTATGTCACTGGAACATAGAAGGTTTGAGGGGAAAGTAGGAATGGACTTTTGTGTGAAAGGAATATATGGCATTCAAATACACTCTTGAAGGCACACACGGAAACAACACATGCCACAATTCTGTGTTTACCCCTCGGTCATTATTTTGCCCTGTCCCTGGTTGGTGGACTTTGGAAGTTTAATTGAAAAATAAAACACAAATCCTACAAGCTCAAACTCTTCTCATCTTATAGCCTTTATCCTGATGCAATGGTTGACACAGCTGAAACTTTTGCAGAATTGCATCATCTTACACTGTAGTTGCAGGAACTGAGATCTGCCACAACACCACGGTGATGCCAAGGTAACTGCCCAGAGTGACCTTTTGACAGATGGGCGGCAAATAAATAAATAAATAAATAAATAAATAAATAAATAAATAAATAAATAAATAAATTAGATAGATAGATAGATAGATAGATAGATAGATAGATAGATAGATAGATAGATAGATAGATAGATAGAACGAAAGAACAGCAACACATAATATATAACATATTAGGTGTGTCCTGGCTTTTTAGGCAGTGGTATAGGCAACACAGGTGTGAATAGATGGCCAAAACCTCCCAGGTTTGCTTTGATGTCATTTGAGGGTGATCTTGACATACACATACAAGGATCAACCACACCAAATCTCAAGCAACCCTGTCTGGCATGATCAAGACCAGTAGGTCCCAACCTTAGGTAACTCAGATGTACTTGGCAGTAGCACAGCTGGTAGTGAATGCTTCTGGGAGTTGGGTTACCCAAGGTTGGGGACCACTGAGTTCTAGACTAATCTTATCTCCTTTTAACGGGAAACGTAACAAAACCAAAAATTCCTCTCCTGTTTCCTCCTCCCTGCTTTGCTTATGCCACTTATTAATACTGAGAAATGGGAAGCTTTCTTGTCACCCGCCTGTGGAGGGGAAGAGAGAGAAAGTTTTCTATTTCTTTTTCATTGTTGCTAACTGACACAGTGCATCAGCAGTGCTTTGAAAGGGCTTTTTCAAAGCATCCCTAATGGGTTAGTAAGAGCATTAAAAAGAAATAGAAAACATCCTTTCCCTTTCCTTCTGCAGGTGAAACAGGGAGGAGGAGACAGGAGGGGAATTTTTGTTAAGCAGTTTCAGCCAAGACACAGCCAGCCAGCCAATCTGGTATGATCTCCGTGATCATATACACTGGAACGGAACAAAAATAGAGTGACTCTACCCATACTAAAAAAGTAACTCCTGGCAGGGACCCAGGAAGGTGTGGGTACAGATCAACTGAGACAGGTTGAGTCACGGCGCCATGTCCATCATGAGGCCACAGGGAGCAAACCAGAAAGACTATAATCAAACTGCAGAACAAATGCCCATACTGTATATTCCTTTCCCAACAATCAGACAAGAGGAGGTTTACTTACAGGTTTTCCATTTAATTTGCCAAAATAACTCGGTTAAGTACTATACAACTTGATTTAGGTGGGCCACCTTAGGTAGAAAAATGTCTTGGGCTCATCCTGAGCTCTCTCACAGACAGACAGACAGACAGGCGCGCACGCACGCACGCACACACACACACACTAAAGATAATGCTGGGCTACCTCATGAGCCATACTTTCACATAGGAGCAGGGCTGATTTCCCCCAGTTCTCTTGTAACAGGAATCAACTTGCCTCTTCCTGTTTCAAGAATGTTCTTTCTAGCACACACTCACTCCTAGGAGGATTTTCCCAGTCTCTTTTCCACCCAGGGGTGAAGGCACCCATGTCCCATTCTCACCTCTCCTTCTGATTTGACCCCAATGACCTTGCCACCTTCCATGACAATCTCATCCACTGGCTTGTTGAGCATGTAAGTGCCACCATAGATAGCGCTGAGCCTGAAGGCATGAGGAGAGAAAGAGGTGGAGAGCATTAATGATACAGCTCAACTCATCCCCAATCCAAACAAGTACCAATCAGCTTACGAGGGGTGGTAAATCAGTTCACCAGTCCCAAACACACAAGGATCTCCTGGCCGTCACTTATCCTTGTTATCACCACAACTAGCTATATACCTTTAACATTAGAGCTGCTTGTGTTTCACAACCATTGTGAAATACAATTTTGTTTCCTAAAATAAAAACCTAGATTGTACTTAAAACAACAACAAAGTAGTGGCTAGTTCTTATATTTGTAAAAGTATGAAGACAGGATCGATACATATAAGTATTTTTTCAAGAACCTTCTGTTCTCCCCTTGAGTGCATGTTTCTCCTACACAGTACCATTTGGGTCTTGTTTTACGTATACAAGAAAAGCATCCCTGTCACCCATCAGTGGCCTAAATCCAACTGCTGATCTCAATTAGAGCAAATCTACTAATTCAGTACAATTTACACAACTGTTGATTTATGACTCAGCAATTAATTCAATAGTGCTGCTTTAGCTGGGAATGTGTAATTTGTTTCCTAACAAAAAAATAAAAATAAAAACAGAATTTTTTGAACAGTCCCATATATTGAATTCAGAATATATAATTTCTCCAGGGTTTGCAAGCAACTAGTTTAGGCAACGTACAAAAAGCTTTGAAATGTCTTGGAGAAGAACAGTGGCTATAGCGAGAGCTTTGTTACAAGGCACAATGCCATTCCTATCCACTGATCCCAAGAGTTAAAATGCATTGGAGGCAAAAACTGCCCTGTGAATTACGTTACTATGAGATTACGTACCTGGCAAAGCCCTGGGGAAGTTCACCCAGACCATAAAGCGGGTACAGGTAGGGGCTCTTCCCGTAGCGGGCCAGAGATTCGCTGTACAATTTGATGCGATTGATGGTCTCCAAGCAGGGCTGATCCAAGTAACTGTGGAAACAGAAAATAGCTTGCCTTAATCCCACCCAAAGGAGGAGAGAACTGCAGGGATGTACACAGAGGGGAGAGCTGGTGCCAGAGGCAGGAAACAGTGCACTGTTTTAGAAAACAGAATAAAACAAATCCGTAACAGCTTTGTCAGGTTTTCTTGGCAAGTCTTTTCCCTGCCCCAAAGACTACCAGCCGGTGCCAGAAAGGAAATGATTCCTGTCCAGGCTAGTGACCAGTTTTTCTCTCAGTTGATCTGGATACCCCCAGTAACAAGACACTTCTGGAAAAGCCAATAAATGCAATGGGACACAAAACCGGGAAGGAGTATGGCATGTAGAGAGAGGACATACGTCCCTGAATGAGAGTTCTGCTCAGTCACTCACTCATCAGTGCGATAGAGCGCCAGGGCGTGCCCGGTGAAGTCAATGACATCCTGTCCCAAGTCAAAGCGCCGGTAGACTTCCCGCATGGTGGTGGTATGAGGGTCCACGCCTTCCAAGGTCTTCGAGTCATTCTCATCAAAATTTGCCACAAAGACCAGGAACTTGCGGAAGCGCCGTTTCTCAAACATGCCCATGAGATCTGAGGGAAAGGAAGGAAGACCAGTAGGTTGTAGACATCACCCTCAGGGAGTTCATGCTGAATTCACAGGACGGAGCACTGCTCTGACACACAGAACCCAAGTTCACCCTCTAGCATCTCCATTTAAAGAGACAACAACGAGGAGGATGCTGTCAACAGAATAAGAGCAGGCCATCTTCGAGCTGATAGAGAAAGAGATGGTGTCCCAGTTTTCCTTCCAAGACTCTCTGAGACTGAGAACAATGTATTTTAGTATAGGATTGCACTACTTCTGATGGTTCTGGAGCCAATGTTGTCACCCCAGGACCCACCATGCTGAAGCATCCTTCAGTGGCCAGCAAGGGAAATTAAAACAAGCATTGTTTCCTTTGAATTCATTGCCACTTCCAGGAATCACATGGGAGGCTTTTCCAATTGCCACTAACATTTGGTGGTGCAGTGATCTTCCAAAATTTGGCACTATATTTTTTTTGGGGGGGTGACCACAAAAATGGCCTTGGGGCTGATGTAGGCACTGTGCTGTAAAATTACAACCCACAGCCTAGGGAAGTGCGAAGCTTGGCATCAAATCACAACCTAGACTCTAGAATCTTGTAGATCGCTTGGAATGAATAATACAACAAACTGCCCAGCAACCAAGGCTCCCTCTAAGGCAGGCAAGTCCAAACTTCAGCCCTTCAGATGTTTTGGACCACAACTCCCACGGTCCTTTGGCATAGGAAATACAGGCTTGGAATTCTGGGGGTTGTGGTCCAAAACATCAGGAGGGCCGAAGTTTGGACATGCCTGCTCTAAGGTGTGTGTGGACCTCCACCCTGCTTTTTACACAGGGGTGGGAAAGTGCCCTGCATAGCAGAGATCACATTACCAGGAAAGTTATCAACCAGCGGCACACTGAGAAATAAAACATGTTAAGAAGCAAAGGTTCTAAGTGACCAGTCACAGAAAGATTTCCAAATGTGTCTTATCTAGTAAGTTCTGCCCCTGCTTCCTTCCTTTCTACTACTTTCTTGACCCTTTAGACCAGATGAAACATGATTCAGACCATAATTGTTGACGTAAGGAAATATCTGCTACAGTACCAACATTTGTCCATATGTTCCCAGCAGCAGCTTCCTACCAGAGGCGGTTCTCAGAAAGGAAACTTTCATATCTAAGAATCAGGAGTGCCTCTAAATTTAATGTGAAAAAAGCAAAAAAGGAAGAAGTGTGGCTTAGCTTAGCAACTTGTAAACTTTTCCCCCAGGAAGGATCTTCCTCATGTCATTACATACCCTGTTTTTATATGAGTTTCTTTTGTGTATTTATAGATGTTTAACACTGAATAGGTCTTTTTTTTTGTCCTTCTGCTATGGTATCCTATTACTAAATTATAAAGCAGGATGCAAATTTTAAATTAAAATACAGTGGACCCTTGTATAACAAATGGTTTGTATAACATAAAATCTGTACAACATTAAAAATTCCGGAGATAGGGGAAATTTGCTTAACAGAATCATCTATGGGACGAATCCATACAACATAAAAATGGTCATGATTAGGGATTACTCTGTTTTCAATGCATTCCTATGGGAAATTTGTATAAATATGGATATGAGGGATTGTGCAACTTCACGGCAAACATTTTCCAGCAGACATATTAAACGAGGGCCTACTTACTGGATGCCAGCGCTTCTGTCTCTGTGGATGGTACCTTGTAGATCTTTCCTGCCTTATAGACAAAGCTTCCCTCCACCACTTTGAAGTCAAGATAGCGTGTCACTTCTGTGTAGAGCAGCATCTTCACCAGCTGGCCTACAATGGGAGGAGATATGCCTGAGAAGATGGACCACTGGAACCCTTCTAATTACTTCATCCAGTAGTTCGATGCTAGGCCAAAAAGATCACTCGGGGCAAGAAGTCACAAGAAGTTGTTGGCAGAGGAACAGCTCACCAGATACACAGTGCGTCTCCGCTGTGTAGTGGCAGAGCAGTGGGGCACATACTCAGGGACCACCTAAATGACATCTCAGAGTTTGGCTATGCTGGCTGGGGCTTGGGAGGAGGAGTAATCCTTCCCATGCTCTGCTACGCCTTAATGCTTTTTTCATCAGTGCCAGGCTTCACCAAGGAAAGAAATAAATGCCCCCCCCCCAAAAAAAGTACACCCATAATCTAACGGTGCTATTATTTGGATCTCTCCTAAATCACTGGGAATTGTTTCTCTATGTCAGGGGCCGAGGACATACTTGGACTCTAATCCCCACAGTTCTTTACCCACTGGCCATGCTAGTGGGACAGGTGAAAGTGGGTGCTTGAAACAGTTGAGGGCCAAAGGCTGGCTCACACTAGCCCGACACCCAACCCCACCCCCTTTTTTATAGAAAGAATGCATAATCTCTTTGGGCCAAGAGGCCAGGGGGAGAAGGACCTTACCATTGGCCATGAGGAATTTGGGGATGAGATCAACATTCCAGTCCCGGCCACGGCCCATGGATTCAGGCGGGCCGTCACCAATGCCAAAGCGCTTGTAGAGCTAGTGGTGAATGGAAAAAAAACAGAGCATCACACACACACACACCCTTCAGGAAGATGTTTTAAGTAGAATGCACTTTATTAGCACCACACAGCATTACTCCTGCCAGCAAGATACAGCAGGAAAACTGGCCCCATCAATATCAGAGATGTGGGATGGAACAGAAATACTTTTCCTCCCTTAATGATGTTTCCCCCGTTCTGGGTTCCAGAGTCCTCCCAATCCCACCACAGAACCTGAAAACGTTACTTATTTTTGGAGAACAACTCCCAAAATCTACCAATCAGGGTGCCTAGTGGCTGTACTGAAGAAGGGGTTCTTGGAGGAGGGGTCTGGTAGAGTAACATGCCCCAGCTCGCTCTGCCACCAACTCACTGTGTGGCCAGTGCTACTACTGTACCTAGCTCCGCCATAGTACTGTGGTGCTTTAAAATAGAAACTGGTTTATAGATGTAACTTTAACCTCTTTGCTTTATTCATAAACATCTGGATGGAAGGATTCAAACTGATATAACAGAGTACCACTGCCACTTAGCATAGACCTGCCCTGCTTCCTCAGTGCTCAAAGGGTTTCACATAACATGGTTGTCATGTTAAAATTATGTTTGATTGCACAACAGGTTGGATGCCTGCAGACCACGTCTTACCTAAGCCCAACTCATGACTACATGGCTCCAGAGGGACCTGAAGTGAACCCCCATGCACTGTTAGACATCACGGCACAATACCTATTGGTTTTATTTCTGTCTCACACACACACACACACACACACACACACACACACACACACACACACACACACACACACACACACACACACACACACACTACCTCTGGTCCCTTACCTCTTCCAAGGGAGTGATTGATGAACTCTCACCCCCATAGTATGGATTCCGATCCATGTGCAAGACCTTCTTGCCATTCACAGACATGATGCCTGAAAGGATACATTCCTGGGAAAGAAGGGCAGGGTAGAGTCATGCCTTCTTCATATGACTTCCAAGTCTGTGCCCACCATATTGCTGATGTTGCAGCACAAGTGTTAAGCGCCACAAACCCAACAGGATGATATTCAACGCAGATGGAGGGAGGGGGAGGGAGGGAGAGTATGGGGTGTAGACATGGCAGGGAAGGAACTGAAGTTTTTCTCTCCTTGTGAACATCCCAACATAAACCCCCTACAAGGAGAGGAGGGTCGCTCAGAAAGCCTGGAACTGGAAGGAAAACCGGCTATTCTCAAACACAGAAAAAAACCAAAACAAAACGGACAAAAACCTCAAGGCATCTTAAAAGCTAATTGGTATATTTTCATGTGAGCTTTTGTGGATCAAGCCCACCTCCTCAGAAATAAGATGGAGACTGTGTGACGGTCATATTTATACATTATCCCATGGCGGGAATACAGATAATAGTCAATCTGTGACAGTAATCTGTTAGTAACAGAATAGGTTATCATGCTGTGAATAATGGCAATTATGAGTCTACAATGTAACAATAATATAGTTGACACTAGTGAGGAACTGGGGGAATCAGTGTAGGATTTCATGCCTGGCAATGACTTAAGAACACTTTTTGAGTGATCTGAAAGCTACTATTGGGGGGGGGAGCACTACACAACAAGACTCAAAAGACAAACAGCTGAGAAAAGATATACAGAATATGGAGACCCAGTTAAAAGGGCTGAATAGCAATCAAGGATTCTTTAGTCACTGTTGTTTTCATATGGCATCAAGTCTATTTAAGGCAGGCATGCCCAAACTTCGGCCCTCCAGATGTTTTGGACTGCAACTCCCACAGTCCTTTGCTATTTGCAATCTAAGCTGAGAATTCTGGGAGTTGTGGTCCAAAACATCTGGAGGGCCAAAGTTTGGGCATGCCTGATTTAAGGAGTGGTTTTGCTAGTCCCACACTCCACGTGAGCTTCCACAGCTGACCATGGATTTGAACCCAGAACTCCTGAGTCCTAGCCTGTTACTGTATCTACTACCCCAGTGCTTTCCAACCTTAGCCCCCAGGTGTTCTTGGATTACAACTCCCCATAATACCATGTCCGTTATCTGTTTCCCACCTCGTCATGGAGCCATGTATAACTATGACAGCGAAACACTCTCAGTCTTATGACTGAGGAAGTGGACCTCACTCACAAAAGCTCACATTAAAATACAGCAGTTAAAAACTTTAAGGCGTCACAAAACTTTGTCCGTTTTCATTTATTTTGTTGTTGTGTAGTTTTGTTTCATATGCTTGCACATAACAACATGGCTACTTCAAAAACTACAGCCAATTGGTCTCAAGGAAGTCTTGAGAAGTCAACAAGACTTCTCTACATAGAGTTTTGGCTCTTGTTGTGATTTCTGCCAGACGGCGGAGGTAAAACTGGTAAGTAGCTAGTTTAGCGAAAAGTATGAAACCATCTTAAGGCAAGGGTAAGTCTGTAGAAGACTCAGCATCACTTCACCATCACCAGCCTTACATCTAGAAAAACTGAAGGCAAATTATAAAAAACTAATTGCTTTTGAGAATACTTTGAGGTGCACACGTGTGAGAAGAAAGTGGAAATTCTCTAAACTCTGAAACTGAGAGATGCTTATCGGAGATGGTTCTCAGTGGCTGGCTCCAGCATTATCTGGTAATGTTGGTATCTGAAATCATAAGGAAAGCTAAGATTTAGGTGCCATCAAATCTCTAGAGAAATGCAATCCAGCATTGAGACTGCCCATGTGAACTATTCCACACAGGACGATTTTATCCCTCCCAAGGTTTTTCTCTCTCAATTATCAAAGCAATGGGAAGCCTTGGCACTTAAGACCAGTAACCAGGCCATGTCTAAGTGCTTCTGGAGACAAATAAAAGTCCTTATATTTGAGCAATATAAAAGTTCCAAAAGCACTACAGTAGTCATGTCTGATCTAAGTGTTCTTGAGTGGGAAAATGTGAACTGTATGATTAGTTATCCATGATATTACAGGTACTGATGTATCTAATATGTTCCATTTCATACAACACTTTAGAACCTACTCACTGAAAACAAACCTGAGTTGTCTTACAAGAACAAACTGCTCATGTTGTGAGACAATGAATGGAAGATTCCCGAGACATAAATACAAAAGTTCTATATGGATATTTGTTGCTCTATAAATTAACACTATTGTAACTACCTGCTTGTTATATTTCAAACTGGGAAACAGAAAACATCCTTTGACACTTCTACCCAATAGACTGGTTTGAGATATTATCTTCTCCCTAATCGTTTATTAGCTTTAGTAGACCTTGAGCAGAAAAAACTTCATACTGTGACCAAGTTACAGATCAAAGGATTATATGGAAGGAACCACAAGTTGTAAAAAACTATCACTGCGAGCTCAGAAGAAATTTGTAATATAACTCTGTTTATAAGAGTCAGTGGCCAAAATCATGTTGTCCAGCTTCATCAATGCAACAGGAATGACAGAAGCAGCAGCGGACTACTATAAAGACCTCTCTTTTAAAATTCTGACGTATGTGTGATTCACACAGAATGAGGCCAAATCACCTTCTTGCCATAAAAGGATGAACTGATTTCCTAATGTAGTGCTTCCCTACCATGGGTTTCCAGATATTCTTGGACTACAACTCCCAGAAATCCTGGTTGGCACATGAAGTGGTAAAAGCCGGTGGGAGTTCTAGTCCAAGAACATCTGCACAACCACAAATGGGAACCACTGGTCTAGAGGGTATCTGCTTGGAATAATCAGAGAGTAACCTATGTAGAAGGACAAACATAAGAGGAAAGGGGCACAGGAAAGGCCAGTGGTGCCTGCATTGTGGTCCTTCTCTCTTGTTCTGTGCCACAAGGCACAGGTTGTTTCCAGATTGAACAGCCAATTGAACAGACCTATCTGCCAAAGGTCCCAGGTGCAGACTCTGGCAACTTCTGAGAGGACTGTGAAGGTCTTCTGTGTTAAACCTGGAAATGTCAGTGTTGAACGCACCAAGAATAAACCAGTTAATCTGACCAGGTATCCAGTCATTGAATGCCTTCTTGAGATTAGTGCAATCCATTCTCTTCTCTCCTCCCAGATATGCAAAACGGCTGGAGGCATGAGATGAAAAAAGGGGGTATATGTCTATGCAATGGATCAGAACTCCCTCCTTGGATGACCATTTCAAGGAAGCTGAACAGATGGGGCTAATTCCCCTAAGGCTAAGAAGCGGCAAGTAAAGAAAGGAGATAGCTTTTATCCCTCTTGCATTCCGGAAAAAACGTAAGAGAAGGAAAGACCTCATCGTTGTACATGGGGGAGCGGGAAGAACCCCAAGCCACATGTTGAGAGTCATCAAGAGGTGGCCTGCATTGGTCTCCTAAGCATGGAAGACCCTCTTGCAGCTATGCGAAAACAGAAGCGAACAAACACACTCAAGAGTTGGTTAATACCCTTTTGTTCAGTCATATCAACCATGAGTCATACCTCTGAGCAGGAAAAAAAATGATTAACCTTGGGAGAAACATATGTTAATCTAGTTCTCCCAAAAATCATGGATCATGATGAGAAGATGGCATGCAAGAGCGGGGGAGTCTCATGACAAAAATGGGGACTACAGCACAAGTGGAGAAACAATGCCTCCTTTCTAGACTGCTTGGGTCTGGATCTGAGACACAGATTCGGTTTTCTCCTAAGAAAATGGCAAAAAACCATTGTATACAATGAACAACATTGAGAGAGAAGGGAGCACTGTGTTAATTGGAAGTGCCGAAGAATGGCACATATGAGGGTAGATTCTACCTAGTGTGAGCTTTCTGTGGGATAAATATAGGCATCTACACCAGCTTCAAAGGTGCTTGGGACAAGGTGCAGAACACCTCGTACAGCAGAACCTTCCGTCTTAGGCGCTGAATCGGACAACAGGCGTTGACAGCAGAGGTCTGCATTGGGGGTGTTTGAAGGAATGTCATGGAAATGGAGGATGAGTCAGATTCTTGAAAACCCAGCGATTGCCTTTTTCCCTTCTCACCCTGTTGCAAATGGGGCCAAGTCAGCACCTGATCTGAAAAAACAAAACAGGATGGCCCTCTTCCTTGTACCTTTCACAGAAGGACCTGCAGAAGGACTCAGCGTGGGAAGCCCTCTGTATCACAGAAATAAACACAACCCATTACACTGCATCTCCATGATAAGTCAACACAACCCTTCTTTTTTCTGTGTTTCCCGAGGCGCTGGCAAGGAAAAACGACTAGGGAAATTGGGGGGGGGGGCTCAAGAGCAGGAGAATGAGCAATGCAAGGGGTGCCTTATCCTCCTCTCCCCCCTCCCACTGTCAGGAACAGCTCACGGCGCCCGGCTGCATCAGAGAGGCTGGGGGGGGGGTTCAAAAGGGGGTAAGAAAGAGAGGAGGGAGGAAGCTAAGGAGAAGCCAAATGCACAACGAGGAATAGCAGTGGGGATCCAGGACAGTAGACAGAGGCAATACGGGACCAAGTGCGGAAAGAGTTAAAAAAAATGGAGATACATTGGCTGGAGCCAAGGGGAATATGGAGCCCTATCATAACCCAACCCTCGGGTGGGTGCATCCATCCAACCCCAGGTCGTGCCAAGGGGGTTGAAGCTTTCAGGATTCAGGATGGCTGCGATCCTAACGGGCGAGCATTGCCTGCAGGGCGATGCCACAGACCCCACCCCCGGATCCCGAGGACCAGGATGCTGGGTGACGGGCAAGGGATGCAGGAGGGGAGGATGGATGGATGGATGGGATGCAGGGCAGGGCAGGGCAGGGCAAGCAAGGCAGCGGTGCAACAAGGGAAGAGGACACGAGGACGGGGGCTGGGGTTGAAGGTGCATCCAAGCGCGGGGCGAAGGACTCACGGTCAGGCCGGTGCCCAGCACGATCACGTCGTAGGCCTCGTCCATGGTCGCCGCCGCTGCGGAGCCGCCTTGCCCCCCCCCTCCGTCCCCCACCGCCCGCCCCGAGCGGAGCCAAGATGGGGCCGAAGCACCGGCGGCAGCCGCTCAGGAGGATCCCTCCGCCGGAAACGAGTCCCGGCACACGGAATCTCTCCGCCGCGGGGAACCGCCCTAACGCGCTGGTCATCTCTCTCTCTCTCTCTCTCTCTCTCTCCCCTTCCTCCTCCTCCCTTGCGCTGTTAAAGGAGGGGATGGAGGAAAAGGACAGAGACGGGACTACTTTTGTCTCATTGACTACGATGGCTACGCGCAGAAAGAAGAGGAGGGGGGAAAATCAAGAAACAAGTTCCGGCTCTGTGCCTTCTCTCTGGTCATCACCTGGGAGGGCGTTTGAGCGCTGGGGAGGAACCACCACCCCTCCTTCTCACCATGACAACGGTTATAGGGGTCCTCGGGGGCTCTTGCCCTTAAAAAAAAGGGGGGGATGAGGCGAGAAGACAGAAAGGAAAAATAAAAAGAACTCAAAAATCGCTTGTGTGGTTGTTTGTGGGGAAGTGAAAAAGCGCCGGGAACGAACGTTTCCTCGGGTTTTTTTTTTTTGGGCTCCCATTTGGTTTCCCCTCAGAGGAAAGTAATCCTCCCGTCCCCCTCCGCAAAATTAAGATTTCTCGACGGCAGCCAACATGGCCCGCGTGTCTTGTGGTGGGCCGCCCCGAGTTGGAGCTGCCGAGGATGTTCGGGGGGTCGGCACGGGTGGCCATGAGGGATGGCGAGCCGTTCTTCGTCCCTATGGCCGTCTCCAGGCGAGCTTCCCTGGCTGTAGGGCTGCGCATGGGGCTCGCTCGCTCCCACCTCAGCGTCTACCCACGGGCCTCATTTGAAGGAGGAGATGAGCCTCTCTCCTACAACGGCAAGGGAGGAAGAGGATGCCTGGCTACTAGGCAAAGGGACCCCCTTTGGGGGACATGTCCCAGGTAGCAGCTCCTCTTCCCGCCTTTCCACGGCTGCCTGGAGGGAATGGGGAAGAAGGAACCTTTTTGCTGCAACCTCTTTATGTGTGGATCTGTGCATATATCGATCGAGAGACGGTCTGGGGGGGAGGGCGAAAGAGGGTCTCAAAAGGAGAGGCAGGGGTAATGGTGGCTTTCTCCTTCGCTTAAAAAAGGCCCACGCCTTTTTTTTTAAGGAGTAACGCGCGATGGAGGAGGAGGAGGAGGCGGATTTCCTTCACATAGTCGAGAACAAATTTACACAAAGGACGTGTGATCGCCTCAAGTCTATTTTTGGGGGGTCCTTTTAGCCGCCTTGGGTCCTTTTCCAAGGAGAAAGGCGGGATAAAAATACTCTAAAATAAATAAATAATAAAGAAATAAATTTGTAGAGTAGGAAAAGCTGCAGGCACCCTTCCTTCATGATGCACAGAAGACACCTAACACTCTTTGTATCAGGTCACACTTCCCTGGGAGCGGTTCCCCCCCTTCTCCCGTTCCTAACAGCAGACTTGAGGGGCTGTTCAAGTGGGCCAAACTCCTCTCTGCCTCCCATGGCCAGTTCCAGAAGAAAGGCTTGCCCCTCCAAAACAAAGGGTGTCTTGTTCTGCCATCAAGGAAGGAGCATCCGCCTCTCAGGGGGGACTACAAGGGTAAATATGGGACCTTCTTGTCAAGAGCCCTGCAGTAGCTGCCTACAAAAGGCATGTAAAAATTACACAAGCCTTCGAAGTGGCCGCCTCTGTTCGCGGTGATCACAATGCTGTTGCCACGAGTGTCATGAATTCAAAGTAAAGGACTGGGACTTTCTGATCAGCAGGAACCAATGCCATCATCCCACCAGCCTCCTGTGACAGCAGTTTTGGCCTTCATAGCTGGGAGGCAGGGACTGTACATAGTTTCCTAGAAACCAGTATCTTCTTACACTGCTAGCTTTCAAGGAGACACTAGGAAGTCCACACCTCACTAGGCTCTTTTGAAACTATTCACATGATGCCCTTTGAGTGATTTTTAAACCAAATAAATAAATAAATAAATAAATAATCTCTTCTTTGTGGTGAGGAAAGCTGCTTGAAGAGACCTTTTTGGACTTATTCTGGAAATGATGAGGACTGTCATAGTGACTGTTTACATTTCATAATATAACCAGCTCACCACTGGCTATTATACAGGGGCTGAAATCCTGTTGCTTTGTTGTGTATGCGGAAGGCAGACAGTGTAACATCCAATTGCTTCTAGCTGGCTATGAACAAGCTACCATGGGGAGTGGTGGTGGTGGGAGTGTGTGCCAACTTGCATGCTTTAGAATTTCAGCAAAGGCTTGCCAATTGGCAGCTGGAAGTCACTGAATGTTACATAGTTTTCCTTCCACGTGCAAAACAGACATAATTTCAGCCACAATATCTAACACTCATAGGTAATCTTACTTTTACAATTATTTGGCATGTCTTCCCACATCGGTAAGAACTCACCACTTCCTATTCTAATGGATTTTACATTAACTGAAGGTTGCATTTCCCCCCTAAAAGTGTATTTCATCCCAGCATGGCTCGTAACTTCATTTGTACAAGGATATAGGATCCTAAAAACGAACCTTTCACCGTTATTGTGAAAAGTTAGATTCCTGCCATCACTCTACTTCTATCTATAATTATGATTTGAGCATCAGTATGCACAAGAATCTTGTACACACAGACCCACTAGTATCTGTACAGCAGTAGAGATGCTTAAAAAACTCAAATATAATTGGCTACATTAAAACTAACCATAATTTCCAGAGGGTTTTTCTTGCTACATGTCCTGCAACTACTGCCTTGGCTGTTTGTGCTGCTGCATGCACAGTGCAGATGCATGTTTTGTCTTTGAGTCTCACAGTATCACTACTTTACTTTTTATTAAATTAAGTACGCTGTTGGATTCTATGAAACGAAATTTTGGGATTTGCTAGGTGGTACTTTGCCTCCTGCTCCATCAATTTATCCTTTTGAGAGATGGATGCTGGATCAGAAAAATGAAGGATCAAAACAGTGGTTTTATGTTTTGAAGTCCAGGCAGCATATCTGCCTAGCATTCAGGTTTTGGGGCAAGTTATACTTCGTTTAGCCCATGAGGCTTGTTTTCGGGGAAATGCATTTTTGTGGATGGTTGTATCCCTCGCAGTAAGCCATTCTGTATGTTTATAACACGTCAAAAATATTGAAATGTGCCCATCAGCTCAGAAAAGTTCAAGAACCCAGACCTAATATATCTTACCTAGGGGAAGACAATAGCACTTTATTCTTGTTGCTGTTCTTACTACAACAGTAGTATTTTGTAAAGTACAATAGTACTTTAATCCATTTCCAATATACCAGGATGACTGTTTTCCCAGTACAGTAATATTGACCAAGCATATGACTGAAACTTGCAAGACCCTGCTTGTAAGAATGAAAATTAAAAGTTGTCTAAAGATCCTTTTTGCATAACTATTCAAACAGGGCAACCTTCAGAGGGGAACTGCCCCAAGTAAGAATAAATCATCCTAGATATTATACATTGCAAGCTAAAGAACTTACAATGCAACAAATATTGTCTAGGACAGTGGTGGCGAACCTTTGGCATTCTAGATGTTTTTGAGCACAACTCCCAGAATTCTGAGCCTAGATTGCCAATGACAAAGGACTATGGGAGTTGTGGTCCAAAACATCTGGCATGCCAAAGTTTCCTCACCACTGGTCTTGGGTGATTTCTGAACTTGGGACGATACACCTTCAAAAATTATAGCATTTTTATTATGCCAGCATAACTAAGCAAGTGGACTTCAGCTACTGAGCAGTAAACAAAGGTTTGGTAATCCAACAAAAATGGGCACATGTCTGTTCCACAAAAAGAACAAGCTCCCAAACACCCTCTTCCCATGCTCACAACTACATCACAGATCTCAATATTTTGGTTTTATTAAATCTTTTTCAAGCTGACGGAACAGTAGTTGTAGGAAAGGAGCCTTGCTCATCCCTCATCAGAAGCAGCAAAGAGTCCAAAATACTGAGTCACTGTAAACAGCACTATTCACAGGCATCACATAAATAAATAATGGTGATGCAGGGACGGAAGGACCACCAAAGATATAGCAGAAAAACTGCAGGAACGATTTCAGGTGAGATACACATGACAAACTGGGAAACAATGTATAGCACATTAAAGGGCACAATTTTCAGTGGAAACTGAAGAAGGCTGGCAATGTCCCTGAAGAGATCTTCCCTCAACATTGCAACACGCACATGATTCTTCATCTCCAGCCAGCAGGAGAATTACACCTCATTTGTATTTAACAGCATGTCCCTTTGTCAAGGAACTTTAGGCTAGAACATCTAGAAATGATCAAAAGGGAGAGAAGAAGTGATCAAGGAGTATAAGTAAGGAGTAGGGATCAGGAGAGGGAAAAGAGGATTGAATGCTTTGTATTGGGGTTGTGTGTCTCTGTGTGTGTGTGGGGGGGGGGAGAGGTGTCGCTCGAGATGGAATGGACAAAATCAGCCCAGCCCTGTAAGGCTTCCAGGAGAAACAGCTACTCCGTCTGGGGCACAGAGATGGTAGGTCCCTTGGGATCATCAAAACGATCCATCGTCTTGAGGCTCATGACCATGTGGAGACCGAAGGTGAAAATGGCCACAAGAAGCAGGGAGGTCAGCAAACCCATCCAGATTCCAGGAGAGAAGAAGCCCGCACAGTCGCTGGCATAGGAGAAACTTTCACCCGTCACGTTGAAACTCTGGATCTGAAGGGAATGGGCAAGAAAACGTTAGTGACAGAAGCCCGTCTCTGCTTTCCCTTCCTTCCCCTATATCTCAACCCCAAATATTTCACCATCCAGAGCATGCAAAGTTTGCTTTTTTTGGGGGGGGATATGGTAGTTGGTAGCATCTTCCAACCACTAAATGGGTTTCTGGGACTGAAGGCAATAAAAATAAATGTATTGTGTCCTGGTTTGTCACAGTACAGAATGGCAACCAGGGCTAATTCAGGCGCCAGTTACAGGGCCTGCACAGCAGATGATTTTTTTGGCCCAGAGCTTCAGGGTCCAGTCTGCTGAAAGCAAACAATGCTTAGCCATATCTCATGGCTGAAAACACTTGTGAAATAAGGAAGAAGTCCAAGATTGGAGTACAGAGGAAAACACTGCATGGGAAGTACAGATGGGTTCTCTTCCTTAGCAAGGGTAGGCAACTCAGGATGGGGTTTTTGGGGGTGGGGGTGGGGCAGGCAATCTGAAGCCATCAGGAACTGCCAAAGACCACCCAAGCTCCCAAAATGAGATGAAAGTACATAAATTAAAGTCCAGTGTTGCAGGAAATTCCCACATCTGGTTTTATTTTTGTGGGCTGGGCAGTTCTGAGACTGAAGGATCCTGGATGCCCTGTTATGACAACACCATCCCTTGTGGGGGCTTCTATGAGCAATAATTACTTCTGCTTCCCTCCCCCCTTTCAGATTTCTTCTTCAGGAGGGAAACAGAATTGGAGATTGCACGCCGCACTTTGCCCAGCCCTGTCTCAGATAATTAAAACTTTCCACCAAGAGTCAACCCAATACTCTAAACCTCCCAGAACATGCTCTAACACCACAGCATACCTGAAAATTCAGTATCAATGCCTTCCAGTCACTGGCATTGCGACTGGGGACCAAGATGGCCCCTGAGGCTGGGTGACTGCTGACACGGGCACAAGTGAAAGAATAGTTGCTAGGGGCCGTGATCTCGGTAGCATTGAAGATTGCTGGTAGGTTTGGAGGCCTGAGGAACTCCACAGTCTGGAGGGTAAACCAGTGCTGTGCTGACACTCGGTAGCGAATGTTTGTCATGCGGAACCTGGAGCAGGAGAAGGGCAGAGGTGGTGTAACACAGCAACCAATATAAGAGGACCAGGAAGATTTTTTAAAAAAACCATATCACTGTGCCAATGATTTCAAGGCACAGTCCCAGCATCTCTCTCTTCACAATGACAGGAGTCTACTCCATATCATGCAACACGTCAATATTCCAAACTTGGAAGTTAAAAACAAAACAAAATACAACCACAACTTCCCAAATCTTTTCAGGCAGTATAGCCATTGGCCATGGTAGGAGAGCTGCCTGTGCTAGCTGGAGAATTCTGGGATAGCAACCTTTCTATCCTCTAATAATACCCACTGAAAAAAGTCCTGTCTCCTTGTTTGAAAGACTGGCAGATTTCCCCCCCCACACACACAGACCTTTAGGGTCACTGCCAAATGCTATGGTGACTCCCATCAAAAGAAACAGACCCTGCCTATCAGTTGAAAGGCAGGGTATACAGAGGGCAGTTCAGTGCCACAGCGCAGAGGGAACCTGAACTCAACTTTTCCCTTTCTAGAAAGTTAAATGCTCACCCATATAATGTAAATATAATAATGACAATAAAATGTCATGAATGATAGTGCTTTAAAGCATTTGGTGGACAGCTTCTTTTAACAAAAGACTGGCAAAACATTATAATTTTTAAAACATTTACAATCCATTAGCTATTTATCTCCAACTTTACTTACGTGACTGTCAAAGGCTGCCCGCCCACATTGGAATAGTGCAGTACCAACCTACAATATGGAAATTAGAAAAAATAGTGTTCTGAAGCAGTGATGCACATTATGCCAAGCTTAAACAGCTCTGGGAGGGTAATACTTTCTCCTCCACATACCCTATTTTTCCAAGCCCTTACCTGACATTAGTTAATATGAAGAACTGCATGGGGCCTAGCGATTGAAGGGATTGCCTCTCTCATTCTGAGCCTATCCTGACTTCAATATTTTCAGGAGAGGCCCTCTTAAAATAGCAATGGTTTAAGAAGCCCATCTATAAAGCACATGGAAAAGGGCCTTCTCCTGTTTGGCTCTCAAGACGACAGGATGCCTTCCGTCCGAGTTACAGTATTAGAATGACTCAAGAAAGGAATAAAACCACTTCTTACATTGTTTAACCTACCCTGTTGTGTTGCTTTTAATCTGTACCCTTTCTAGTTTGAATGATTTTAATGTACCTTCTTGAGTTTTGTGGTTGCAAGGAATTGAGCAATGAAATTGCCGATCTCAGAAATACAATATGCAACTTGTTTCTTAGCAATTTTCACAGTGGAGAGAAGTGAAAAGCGGTGTGCCCCAGGGATCTGTCTTGGGACCAATGCTTTTCAACCTGTTCATAAATGACCTGGAGACAGGGATAAGCAGTGAGGTGGCCAACTTTGCAGATGACACAGAACTTTTTCCGGGTGGTGAAGACCAGAGAAGATTGTGAAGAGCTCCAGAAGGATCTCTTCAAACTGGGGGAATGGGCTACGAAATATCAAATACATTACAATGTAGGAAAATGTAAAGTAATGCATAATGGGACAAAAAAATCCAAACTTTATCAAGTCATAGGCTCTGAGCTATCTGTGACAAATCAAGAAATAGATCTTGGTGTGCTGGTGGACAGCTCAAGTGTCTACCCAGTGTGTGGCAGCGATGAAAAAGGCCAATTCCATGCTAGGGATCATAAAAAGGGGATTGAAAATAAAACAGCTAACATTATAATGCCATTGTACAAAACGACAGTAAGGCCACACCTGGAGTATTGCATACAGTATTGGTCACCGCATCTCAAAAAAGACATCGTAGAACTGGAAAAGGTGCAAAAGAGAGCGACTAAAATGATTACTGGGCTGGGGAATCTCCCTTATGAGGAAAGGCTAAAACATCAGGGGCTTTTTAGTCTGGAAAAAAGGCGCCTGGGGGGGGATATGATTGAGACATACAAAATTATGCAGGGAATGAGTAAAGTGGATAGAGGGACGCTCTTCTCCCTCTCACAAATTACCAGAACTAGGGGACATCCACTCAAACTGAAGGCTGGGAGAGTGAGAACAGACAAAAGAAAATACTTCTTTACCCAGCGTGTTGTTAGTCTGTGGAACTCCCTGCCACAGGATGTGGTGATGGCATCTGGCCTGGATGCCTTCAAAAGGGGAATGGGCAGATTCCTGGAGGAAAAGTCCATCACAGGTTACAAACCATGAGGGAGATGTGTAATCTCCAGGCTTAAAAATGGGGTATTTCAAAGGCCAGATGCAGGGGAGTGGGATCGGGAGACAGATATCTAATCTTGTGGGCTCCAGGGGCATTTGGTGAGGCTACTGTGAGATACTGGAAACTGGACTAAATGGGCCCTTGGCCTGATCCAGCATGGCTCTTTTTATGTCCTTATGTTGTGTTAGGTTTATATTATTTTATTAAGGTTCCAGCTAACTGTTGGCTTAATTTGTTTTCATTTATTTCAAAACGTTTTGCAAGTCACCTTAAATGCTACCTTGAATGGAATGATGGGGTACAAATGTATTAAATAAGTAAAAATGGGGGAAGTTGTAATCACACCATTTGAGCATACATAAGCAGAGATGAAGCAATCTACGGACAGTATCCCAAGAAAGTGTGTATTTAAACCAAGCTTGCAGTCCAAGAGACTGTGGGGAAGAGACACAGAAATTGTGTCGCTAATGGCCACTGGCCAAAGTGGCTGAGATTAAGGGGGGGCTGGTCCAGTTATCTGAATAGTCTTAGGTTGGAAAAGATAAGGTAGGACTTTGGTATCCTCCACATGCTGAGAAGCATGATCAGAAAAACATTACACAGAAATAAGCATACACCAATCTGTACACAAATAGTTTAATCCATTCTGATCAGAATTGGACTGAACATTTCTACCCAGCACATAGGCAATTTGACCGACAGCACTTCTGACTGACAACAAAGACCATGCTAACCCAGCTCATAGGACCATCTCAAACTTCATCTCTCCCTCCCCTTCTGTCTACAGTCCGTTCATCTCCCTGACCATGCATCCACCCTCAACTCACTCGGACGAGTTGGTGCTCCAGTTGGATTTCTCTACATCGACAGAGGCACCAGCCCCAAATGTGAGGCTCGTGAGGTCATGCCACGTGTCATTGATTGCCACTGAAAAATTGCTGGCCCAGAAGAGTATCAGCGGGTTGCCCGTTTTAGGGAAACGCAGCGGTGCCACCACAGTCTCCTTCTGGAGAAGCTGCCTGCCTAACCTCTCAGGGGCCAAATCAGACACATCGCGGACAACCTGGAAAAGAAATTATTTCACACATCACACGGGGCTGCTCTGCAGCCAGAATTCATACTGGACTTAGAGCAAAGAAAACTACAATAAAATAGAGCTGAATTAAACATGTGACCAAAATACCCCAAATAAATCATTTTTTTTAAACAGAAGAAGAAACCAGGGAAGTGAAGAAAAGGGGAAAAAGGGAGACGGGGAAGAAACCACACAGTAGCCTTGCTCCCAGTGCAACTGTCATCAGACGCCACAAAGAGCAGGGCCGTCTCTTCAATTCTCAGAAACCCGCATTCTAGAGCAGGAGTGGCGAACCTTTGGCACCCCAGATGTTTTGGACCACAACTCCCACAGTTCTTTGTCATTGGCAATACAAGCTTGGAATTTTGGGAGTTGTGGTCCAAAACATCTGGCATGCCAAAGGTTAGCCACCACTGCCCTAGAGATTCTTTGCTGCTTATGTGTAAATTATAAATAAATACTGGTACTGTACATGCAACAGAGAGCTGCCTAGATGCCCTAAGCACATCCAATCTCGCTTGATTTCAGAAGCTAAGCAGGGTCGGCCCTGGTTAGTACTTGGATGGGTGACCACCAGGGAATACCAGGTGCTGTAGGCGCCTGGAGTAGGAACTGGCAAGCCACTCCAGTACTCCTGCCAAGAAAACTCCATGGACATGGAGTCACGAAGAGTCGGTCACGACTGTAACAACACAACACACACACACACACACACACAACAGACACCAATAAATCATTTTAGCAAGATCTTTCGAAACTGCTGGTTTCTCCCCTGTAACACAACTTTTCACCTTATAACATAACTTTAGCCCATTATCTTTTAATTGGGTCTGACTGTAATACATTCATATGAACTATTTTTGTAATATACACATGTGGGAACCTTTCTTCAGAGTATGCTTTTTGGGGAAGTTTCAGTGCAGTGCACACACTCCTGGCTTATGGCAACGTGTCATATCTGGAGGGAAGTGAGCTTCTCTATTTCCTCTGACCTTTGCTTTAGGGCAGGGCTAAAGGGCACCTGCTTCCTATCAGAACCATTTTTTCATAAATGCTCCAATCTCTGCTTATGAATTTAGATAAGATCAATAAAACAAGCCTTCTGGAGAAGACGCAGGTCAGTCTTTGTCTACAAGTCTGCGCAGTGCTTTCATCCCAGCTGGCTGAGAAAAAAGCACTTTTTGTTTATTTCTGTAATCAAGATCAGTTTGCTTCAGAACTTTTCCAGCAAACTCCCACATCTACATACCGCCTTTTATATCTGCATGAACAAACAAATGAAAGAATAAACATGGAACACATAAAATCAATGAAATAGTTAGGATAGTTCTATGTGTTTCCCGGACTGGAAAAAAATGCAGAGCAGGAATCAAACTACAGCTGCATTCACAATCAAAACATTCACAAACCCGTGAAGGCCGTAAAGCAGTCAGGACAGCTGTATAGGGAATGTCCTCTGATTGAAGAGCACTCAAAACTTGTCCCAGGATTTCATCTGTGTGGAGAACACATGTTCAAGAGAGGGGGGAAATAGACAGAAGATCTCCACCCATTAAAGCTGTACCCACAGTCGAACCCATGCCCATGAACACACTTCTGCCTGGACTTGGTGTCTCCTTGGATTCCAGACTCATTTCCCCCTTTCTCCAAGCCAGCCCAGCCCCACGGCAGACTCTTTGGCTTTCTCATAGGACTTGTGTCCCTTCTCAGAAAACACTTACTGTATATACTCAAATATAAGCCTAGTTTTTTCAGCCCTAATTTTGGGCTGAAAAAAGGGGCCCTCGACTTATATGAGGGTCAATACTTTTAGCCACTGAGGCAAGTGCTTGTGTCGGTGGCTAAAAGTCATTTTAAATATTGTGTGCCACTTCTCATGATACCCCCCCTGCATCACAGGGGAGTCTAGGGTGGCAATTGCAGCAGGGCCTGGCAAATGCTTGGGTCAGTGGCTAAAAGTCATTTTAAACATCACACACCACTCCCCCAGCTCACAAAGGAGGAGCTGCCAGGCCCTGCTGCATTTCCCACCCCTAGACTTATACTCGAGTCAATACGTTTCCCCAGTTTTTGGGGGGTTAAATTAGGGGCCTTGACTTATACTCGGGTCGACTTATAATCGAGTATATCCTGTAGCTACTCCTCTTCACTGGGACACATTGATCTGCTCAGCGGCATGCTGGCTTCAACCTTACCAGGCGACAAGCATCCATCCAGAAAGTGAATGAATGACAGAGCCAGCATCCAAGTTATCAAAACGCCAACTAAACATTTACTCCAGCAGGGGCACCTCCAGATATTCCAAAGAGTGCCAAGGAGCAGCAATTTAGCTCGGCATGCTCATTACATCAAAGGCGCACAACACTGTCGTTGCCCTTAATGCCTTTCCCTCCCGACTGAGTTATAGGATCCATGCAGCTGCTCACCATTGCTGGTTAGGACTTCTTTCGGGGCCATCAAGCTAGAACTGGAAAGGAAAGGGAGAGATACAGTGAAAGAAAGGCAGAAACTCCCTTGGTGGCATGTCCTTCTAAGATGTGAATCTATACTTTGTCCTAGTACAGGACAAAACATAGTGCACTTTGTACTAAGGGGTGGTATGTAGAGACAGACGGACCGACAGACAGAATTAATATCTCCTTGACTGGACAGACAGGATAAGATTATTAGCATTTGAGGACTCACTGCCATCTCAAAGCATGGAACAAAGCGTAGAATCATCTCCCTAGTGAAATTAGGACTGTGGAGTCCCCCTTGTCCTTCAGGAAACGGCTAAAAACTTGGCTTTTCCAGGCTGCTTTTGGCAACTAATGGAGGCTGATTGTATGTTTCTTATCCTTTCTTTGCCTTTTCATTTTTCTTCCTTACCACCATCTTATATTTTTATATTTTATTGTTCCTTATGGATTTTAATGCTTAGGTTTTTTTATGTTTCTGCATATAGTATTTGCATTATGGAATTGTTTGTTTGTTTGTACTCCATGTTGTGAACCACCCAGAGTTCCTTTGGAAAGTTGGGTAGTCTATAAATAAATAAGTAAATGAACGAACAAACAAACAAACAAACATTAGGACTTAATACACGTGATGAAGAGGCAAGAAAAGAACATTATTTTGGTAAGTTTAAAGCAAAAGGAGAGGGGCATACCCTTAAAACATTAGAAAGAACAAGAATTCCATCCTAAGAGACATGGACAGACTAAGGAAAAAAGACTGTAGACACTTCACTGTATGTAAAAACTGAGATCACAGGACACTAAACGTGGAAAGCCTCGGATTTCAACTGGAAGAAACTATGAAAGATTGCAAATTGTGCTTTTAAAGAACTGGAATTATTCACATGCTATATGCCCTGCCAAACCCCTCATTTGGGGTTTCAAGTCTCTCTGGAAGACACGAGGAGACAACATCCCTGCTTGCACCCCGGGACAAAGGGTGGTGGCAATATATAAAGGCTGGTGACATACCCGGTGGTATACGGCAAGCGTATCAACAGCAGAGCAGGCAGGCTGGCGTTGAGCCGCAGCTCCTGTAAAGTGTTCTGATCCACATGAAGAGGCGAGATGCCCAGCTTAGCCTTCAAGAAGGCAGGCACCGCACTGGCTGCGAACCAATCCACGGACGGCAGCACTAACGAGGAAGGAGCTGCATGGAGGGCATTCTGTTTGGGAAGAAGGGGAAAGGGTCGGAGTTATTGCCAGCGGATGCTTGCCTGCTTGCTTAGTAGCAGGGCTCCCAGTGCTTTGATCAGCTCCATCTGGGCCACGGGCTTCTCCCTTCCCCTGCAGCTCATGCTTTCAGTCACAAGAGAGGGCAATTAGTAGCCCTTCCACTATTGTTAGATTCAGCTCTCTTTCTTCCTCAGCACTGACTGTGCTGGCTAGGGCTGAGGGGTTGCTGCGGTCCACCATTGACAGGCAATGGTGAACAAGGCGGGCTTAGTGAAAATCCTTTTCCTGTCCTGTTTCAGATGCACACTCCAGACAGTGCAAGGATCAAGAGTACAACAACTGAGACAGGTAGGGAGGCAAGAGGTTCCGGCTTCTTGATAACCTTTGATTTAGATTTCATGCTTTTATTGTGTTGCATGGTCATTTTTTTAATGCATGTCATCCAGACAAAGATTACAGGACTATGTTCACACTGTATGAATGTGACTACAGCCATTTAATATAATAATAATAATAATAATAATAATAATAATAATAATAATAATAATAATAATAATAATAATAATAATAATAATAATACTGTAATATCATTTACAGATAATCAAGTATGTTAAGCTTTCCAAAACAATTTTATTAGTCTTCAGGAAACATATAATGGCAAGAGCTCCCTGTGGTGCTTTCCCTCTCATCAAATGAGTGTTGTTCCAACATAATGCTTCCAGATGGTAGCTTCTCCCAGCAGTAACCATAACCAGCATAAAAGCAGGAAAGGAAGCTGCCAACAATTCATCACAGAGGAACTATTAATGACCAAAACAGCCATCAAGAGTCCACAAATCAAAAATGAACGGGTGCGTCTGTATCACAAGTTCCCAGGATATAATTGCATGTGACGATTAATCATTTCCATCTCCAACAGAGAGTGTATCTAAAGCTACGAGTTAGATTATTTGCTTTGTACCTCTGCAGCACTTGGGTTTATCTTGGGGGTGGACAACTTGTTATCCTCCAGGCCTTGCTTCATGCCAGTTGTAGCATAAAACACTTGGATACTATCAGGATGTTTACTACTGACCTTTCCACATTGTCATTTAAATGTATTTCCTACCAAGGCATTGTAATTTACAGTGTGTTCCCTTTTGCTATCATTCACAATTCCCTTTCCTAAACAGGCCTCATTGGGGACAACACACCATGGATTTATTTGAAAGAGCCAGTATCTATTTATTCTTTGTCATTTTTTAATAATGTCATGGCTAGAGAATTACAATCTTAAAAAAGTAAAGTGTGCACAGGTTTTGCTGGCTTTACAGCTAACTGCAGATATCTTCTCAACGCAACCAATCTAGAAGGACCTCGCATATTAGCCAGAATGTAAGATCAGCTCAACTCTGCAAGCAAGGTTCAACAGCACCATTGGTTCACCATCCAAATATAATCTAAAACGTATTCTGCTGTTTGTTCAAGAAGTTCAAGGGTAGGAATTTGACAAGAGCTTAGAAACAATGTTATAAATAACAAGGATACACAAATAACTAGATTTTGCCAAGAATTTTTTGTATCACTGTAATAACTTAATAACCCAGCACTTCTACAGCATGACTACAACTTTTTACTTGCACCGCTTCATGCCCTGAACCAAAAGTAGCAATTTTTGCTACTTCAGAGAAATGAGAAGGCAACAAATTTGTATTTTTTTTAAAAAAACATCATAACTCTGTAACATGCATGATTAGAATAGGGGCTCTGGATTTCATTGGAATCAATTCATTTTTACAAAGTAGCTTTCCAAGCTTTGGGTTTCTCTCTCATGCAAACCTCCCCTCACAAGGATCCTGTGAGGCAGGTTTGGCTAAAAGAAAGAAAAGCTGCTTCAATGTTGTGGGGAGTCCAACATGCTACTAGACCACATTGATTCATCAAGCCTTTTAAAAATATGAGGGAAGCTTTCCTCTCCTTCTTAGTGCAACAGCTTGGACTTGAATTCCTCACCTCGTTTTTAGGCCTGTAATACAGAGTAGTTACAGTGAACGAACCCAAACCGTGCTCCAACTCATCCCACAAATTTGGGGGAATGGGGAAGGGAGCTTTCACTTGCTAGATATTGATTTATATTCATAGCAACGTTCTCCATTCCTCTTTTTCTCGTTGTCTTTTGATTATGCAGGAATGTTCCGGAATGTATCAAAAGACTGTACATTATACAGACGGTGATCAGGAAAATCAGGAACTCTGCTCAATCTACAGATCTTGCTCACCTCCAAGTTGGGAAACGCGCTATCTGGCTTGTTTCCAAAAACCCCTCCATAGGCTGTGAAATCTTCAACACTGAGCTGTGAGAGAAGGCCAATTTTAGCATGATTTAAAAAACAACAACAACAACCCTAAGACAATGGCCTTTCTGCACTGCACTTTACCATTTCCATTTTGAGATTCGCAAGCCGCCTCAATTTTAGTTGAGACATGCTGAATGTATAAATGAAGTAAATCCGGGCATCGGAGATGGTGAAGAGAGCAGGGGACAACAAGCACTTTCTGGATCCCAGTGTCTCCAGATCGGAGATGAACCTTCATTCTATATTTCTTCTCCAATCACATTAACAGAAGTCAGTTGTAAAGAAAAATTAAATGCACCCAAGATGTGCTTTTGATCAGGCGCAAGCATAATAAAGGGAGCATCGGAGAGAGCAGGGTGGGGACAGATTGAGGAAGGAGCATTAAACACTGAGTCATGAGACTTACACCTCACATGACCAAAGCAAGGAAATCACTTCCCTTTTCCTGCAATGACTGCTCCGAAATTACTGGGCACCCCTACTGAATCCCTGACGGGATGGGAAGGTGTCAGTGGACAGAGAACCCAATGACGGCATGATCTATTTTATTTATTTATTTGCAATATTTTTATCCCACCTATCACCTTAAAAGGAGCCCAAGGTATCTCACGTCATCAAAAGACAATATTCAAAGCTAACGAATATACCAAGGCAACTTACATCATTAAAACAATCATTATGTAATTTTAAAGGCTGAAGAAATCTATCAGGGCATCCCAATCACAGGTTTCATTAAGGGGTGGGCTTCAGTTGTGTTGAACTACAGATCCCATCATCACCAGTGCAACACAGCTAGAGGTTCCTGCCTTGGGGAAGGCTACCCCAGGGAGTATCTCCATGCCACGTATCAATTCATCAACAGCAAAATAAATAAAAATTGTTGTCAAGCCATGAATCCCACACCTCAGCCAAGGAATCCTGAGTAGATATGGGCATTAGGTTACGAAACGAACCACGTGAGCCCAGGTGGGAACCTGGAACCGGCTGATACACACAGATCCAATTGCTTTACCATTCTCTGTCTTGCGCAGGGTTAAAATCCAATGAGGAAGCACACTGTGATGTCATCTGTGCTAGATCTGTGATGCTGGCCAATCAGGAGCTGTGCAGGGACAGGCATCATCCCACCTCCCTCTCTGATTGGACAGCAGCACGAAGCAGGAAAGATGACCTAAAAGTGTGTTTCCTTGTTGGATTTTAACCCTGTGCGAGACAGAGAAAGATAAAGCAATTGGATCTGCGTATATCAGCCAGTTCCAAGGACCACCTGGGCTCACGTGCTTCGGTTCGTAACTTACTGGTTCTGAAATGAAATGCCCATCCCTAATCCTCAGCATGCTAGTTCTCTGAAGGGCTGAAAGAATTGTCAGCACTTGCACAGATAAAGAATTCTTACTTTTTTTTTAAGAGAGGGGGGGAGCTGTTTATTGAATCAGGGCTCACACCTGTAGCCAGGTTGATCCTCAGCCAAAAGAAAGAAATACTCACTTTCTCCTGAAGGAAGAGCAGTACATTGCGAGGCCCACTGTCTAATGCCGAATCCAGCAGAGCTGCAAGCTGAGCTTCTGTGACCACGTGTCCTTCATGTGGAAAGGCTGAAGGGGACCACAAGGACCTGTGTTGCGGAAGCCCATCAAGACAAAACGACAAAAAGGAAATCGAGTCTATTCCACAGCCTCCCGGCCCAGCAACTTCACTTCCAGAAATGTGTGTGTCATGTGTCAACGGGTTTCAGGCCACCATTCTGACTATCAGTTCAAAGTGGAAACCTGTCTCAATTTACAGTGGTACCTTGTATAAAGGAATTAATTCATTCCAAATGAAATTATGTTAAGCAAGTTTTCCTTTATACAAATTTCCCATAGGAATGCATTGAAAACAGAGTAATCCCTAATTGTGACCATTTTATGTTGTACGGATTTGCCCCATAAACGATTCTGTTAAGCAAATTTCCCCTATCTCCAGAATTTTTTATGTTGTACAGATTTTATGTTATACAAACCATTTGTTATATGAGGATCCACTGTATTTCCTTTAAAGGTCAATTACAAACAAATCACAGAGTTCAAAGAGCAACCTCACGAGAAATATTGGAACGCTAGACAAGAGCAGAAACAGCAACCAAGTCAACCAAGATGCTAAGACAACCCCCTCAGTGAGGAAAGGATGCAGTGTTGGGGGGTTCTTGAGCTTTTCTTAGACAAAAACTCAAGGAACTTGGGAACAGGATTATACAATAAAGTATAAGAGCAGCGTTAAAATTAAACATCATCCAAATGTTACATTTTATCAGTTTGATGGAATATGAGGGTGTTTGCTGCCCACCTGAAGCAGAACATGAAGTGATCTCATTTCCTTCAGGAGAGGAATCCATCCGGCATTAGAGTGCTAGTACTCATTGAAAAGAACTTTTTCAAGGACCCACCAACCTGTCATTTCTAAAAAGTAGAGATGGGCACGACTTGAAAAAATTTTTTTTCGAGTTGTCGTTAGTCGGGCCGGTCCCGTTTCGGCTCGTTTCCGGTTTTCGCGAAAATTCGCAAAAATTAGTCGGTTCGTTTTTTCGTTGTCGTTAGTACTGGTTTTGGGGGGGGAGCGGGCTCCTGGAGGCACCTCTGTGGGGTGGGTGCCTCCTCTGGCTCGCTATAAAGGGAAAGTGGGCTCCTGGAGGCACCCGTGGGTGCCTCCTGCCACTAGGAAGGGGAAGCAGGCTCCAAGAGAGACCCCTCTACATGGGGTCTCTCCCTCCTCACCACCTGCTGCTGCTGCAAAATGCTATGCAATAGCCATATGGATATTGCATAACATAATGTGCAGACAGTGAGACCAGTGTGAGAGTGATAGTGTCATGCCTTCCCTGCACAAGGCTCCCACACCACCATGTCTCACACAGAAGGGAATTGTACTTGCTGCGTGTAGTGCAATGCAAGCAAGTAGATCTGGCTTTAAGGTGGCTTAGTGCAATGGCTAGGGTTAGGCTAGTGACGGGTAAGGTTACGGTGGGCTAGTGGGTTGCACCTCTGGGTGCCTCTCTGACCCACTAAGAAGACAGTCTGTGACGTATGGGTACGGAGTCAAGGGTTAGGGTTAGGGCTAGGGCAGGTTTTAGGGGGCTTTTTGGCACATCCCAGAAGTCTCCATGGCCAAGTGGCCATGCGACTGGTGGGATGGCTTCAAAAATTTGCATGGTCATCCACTCCCACATGGCTGGCCACTCGGCCAGCCCATCATTGCGCACTGCGCAGGTGTAAATAAAATAAAATAAAATAAAATAAATGGAGGACAGAGGAGGAGAGGAGAGACATTTTGTTGCAAGAAAAAACCCACTGCTACTGTGAAAAATCTGGCAGTTTATAAATTTTCGCGTGTTTCTGTTGTGCTTGTGTGTTTTTGGACCACGGTTTCAAAAACAATATTGCGTTTGCCGCCCCATTTTGGATCCCCCGCCCGCACCGCATGGCATGGCGAAATGGCAACTTGAGTCCGGCTGCCCAGGACGGGGGGGAGGCGGGACCCCCCCTCCAGAAACCACCCCTCCGGTAGGTGCCCTGCGCCCTTAGTCAAGCAGGCATTTTTCTGCCCGCTTTTTTGGCCCGGGAATGGGTGGGGGGAGAGTTTAAAAGTTTTTTCCTGTGCCGTCCGTGCCGCTTGCTTGCGCTTTAATTGTGGGCGGCCGGCGGCGAGACTGGGCTTTTTGCTGGCTGCGAGCCTGCGGCGAGTCCCACCAGAGCAGCCCAGGACGAGGAATGAGGGGGGAGGCCGGGGACCTCCAGAAACAACCCCTCTGGTAGGTGCCCTGAGGCACGGCAGGCATTTTTCCGCCTGCTTTTTGGCCGGGAACTGGGTTTTTTTAACTTTTAAAAACTTTTTTCTGTGCCGCGTGGCATCGCGCGATGCAAGGAACGAGCACGACAAATCAGACCAAAATTGTTCGTTCGTCGGTTCGAGCTTGAAGTCTGGCGGAGTAATTCCCGTTACCGTTTCCGTAGAGTAACGGAACCGAGTAACGGAAACGGAAACGGGAATACCGCTAAGTCGTGCCCATCTCTACTAAAAAGGGCAGAACAAAACCTCCAGGGATGACAGCAAATTACAGGCATGTTCCTGCAGAAGCAGACAGTCCTTCAGATATCATGGCCTCAAACCATTTCAATCTTTGTAGGTGAATCCTACCAAGGGGCACATTTAATAGTTCATTAAAACAGAACCAACGTGGCATAGGGCAGGGCTGTTCAACCTTGAACAGGCTGAGGTCTAATTTTTCTGGCCCAAAGTGCCTGAGGGCTGCTACACTAAAACCTCTACTTACAAATTTTATCCTTTTCGAACACATGCTCATAAGTTTAAAAAAAGTTGTAAGTAGAGCAGCGGTTTCCCGCAGGAATGCATGGAAAATCAATTAATCCGTTCTGGAAGGAACAGATTTCAATGCGCCATGGCCCTTGAACTTCTCCGCTCAGCTGAGACATTGGGCTGGCAGACCCAGAACTTTGCTGGGGCAGTGGTGGTCCTTGGGATGGGGGAGGGAGGGGTGGAGAACGTATCCCCTCACTTTTAAAATTGATGACTGGCGGGCTACTTTTGAACCCTTTGCGGGCTACCGGTAGCCCACAGTCTACCTGTTGTGCAGGCCTGGCATAGGGGATAAGGTAGCAGACTAGGACCTGATTAGCCATGGGAAACACTCTTGGGAATAGTGAGGGCAAACCACACCTTGAACATTTTGCCTGAAACATTTTCCCACTGTGCATCTGGAAAACCCTATTAGAGTCACCATATGTTGGAAGCAACTTGACTGCATATAATAAAAACCATATTACAGGATTTCTTTTTCAAAACCAAGACTGTACTTCTGCTAATGGATGTGGAAAGCAATAGAGAGGAAAACCAAACACTAACCGCTTCTAATGTCCTCCGGCCCCAAATGTTTTGATTCCTAAATATCTTAAGGACACAGAAAACATTTCTTTACCTGCTCACTTCTGGACAGCAATTCCTTGTCTTTCTTAATTGTTCCCAAGCATTGTTCACTTCCATCCAGCTAAGAATGAGCCACAGAAGCCTTTTAAATCTTCCACCCCACACCCATTGCAACAATCTCTCCCAAGACATGGAGACCATGAAAAAAGGGGAAATGGAGTCAGAGGGGGAGAAGGGAAATTAAATGGGGAAAAACAAGGAAGGAACAAGAATCAAGAAGACATGCACCTATTGGCACCACTTAAATATACACGGGTAGAGGAACCACCTTTCTCTGTGACCTGCCAGTACTGCAAAATGTGGAAAGGAGGGAAGGACAAATACACTACATCCACTGAGATGCCTATTAAGGGTGATCTTATTTACTGCTTTGGAAGAGCAAAGGCATCCCATGTGAACCAATACCTTGGCCACTGGGTGTCAAATAGATGCCAGAATCCAGGCAGCACCTCTCCCCTTTCAGGTGTAGTAAGATGTTATTAATGTGTGGATACTATTTGCTCTAAAGATTTGATAGCACACTATAGTTGGGACACTCCATCTGTATTGCTTTTATCACATAATCAAACCACTACCATTTCCCTAAACATGACCTTCCCGATTTTATTACTTTAGGAGAAAAAAATGTTTTTAATGCAGGCAGGGGTAGAGACAAAGACAATGCGTTCACTAAAATCATGTGAGAAACATGTGTGTTTTGGTTCTCTGGATAAGGACAATAGGAGCAAGGAATGGTTGCTGGCGGGCTGTGTGACAAGCTTTACAAGATGTAGACTGTGAGTATTAGTGGGATTCATGGTGTGTTGGGGGCTGGATGAGGAAGGCTCAGCCAATTTCATTGTGCACATGTTGTACTCTGACAACAAAGGTATTATTATTATTATTATTATTATTATTATTATTATTATTATTATTATTATTATTATTATTATTATTATTATTATTATTTCTGTCACATCTTTTTGCAGAAGTCAGTGCTTCTACTCCTAACCACTGGAGAAAACACAAATGTTGCTTCTTCCAGTTGGTGGGGGAAAAGTGGTATCATCTGATCAGGGAGGGGGATTCCCCCCCTCCAGGTATTTCTGACAATTAGTTATGCTGGTTAGAGCCATGGGAAATGTAGGTCACACGTTTGCCACTCAACTTATTTATATAATCCAATAATCACTTGCCCATGTTCAGGCAGATAAGAAGTACATCAAAATTTACTTCCATAGACAGATTCAAGGCAAAAACCAGAGAGCACCCCAGTTCCTTCTATCACACCAGAAACCTTACAATCAACCTTGTATTCTAATCTACACAGTGTACATTTCTAGCCGTCTCTCTATCTCCCACGTGTACCATGCAATCCAGATACCCTTTTACCTCCCCATGTACCTATGGATACTACTGTCTACCTAACAAGCCTATTCAGGCTATTGTTCATCTTATGAGCCTAATTCAGACCAGAGTGACATGAGGTCAAAGCTGACTATAAATAAGATGGAGGACTCGCACTAGCTGTATTCAGTGATGAAGCTCTTTGGATGAGCAGCAAAACGTTTCTTTCTCTCAAGAAAAAGAAGTCCAGTAGCCATGACTCAACTTCCAGACACCTTCCCATATTGCAAGGCTGTATGTAACACTTCTGCAGCAGGACACCAAAAAGGAACACACTCGTCATTTCTCAAATGCCTGATCCCTGCTCTGAATTCACGTCCCACAAATAAAATCAGGATCTCGAGTCAATGCTCCACCTTTTAGCTGACCTTTTAATCAGTCAGTTTCTCAGCGCAGCATGTCCTACACCACCAAAGGATATACAGTACAGTGGACCCTTGCATAACAAACAGCTTGTATAACATAAAATTTGTACAACATAAAAAATTCCAGAGATAGGGGAAATTTGCTTATCATAATCGCCTATGGGGAGAATCCCTACAACATAAAAATGGGATCACTCTGTTTTCAATGCATTCCTATGGGAAATTTGTATAAAGGAAAATTTGCTTAACATAATTTCATTTGGAACGAATTAATTCCTTTATACAAGGTACCACTGTATTGTGCACCACTTGTTACAGACCTCGAGTTCATCACATCTGAGTTTGCCTCCACAAGACGCCTGTTAAGTCTGCATTCAGTTTGGAGCATGTGCCTCTACTAAACCCTCTTAAGCCGTAACGTGTGAATCCTGGTGACCCAGAATAACAGCTGAAGGTCTTATCTTGGGGGGAAGGAATCGCTGAACCCCGCACTCTGCCCGCTTCCCCCCCCCCCCAGTACCCCACTCCCAGGAGGGCAGCCCAAAGCCCCGCGTACCTGTGGCTGGACCAAGCCAGCAAGGGCACCTGACCCGTCTGCGCGGCCACCAGGCCCAGCAAGAGAAAACCCGCAACCTCCCGCAACGCCATCTTCCTTCCTTGTTCCGACCCCTGTATTTCCCCTCCTGGCTCCAGCGTTCCCGGCCCGCCGCAGCCAATCAGAACACGAGGAGAAAGGCGGCTGCCCGGAGAGCTGGGGAGGCAGACAGCCAATGAGAGGACGAGGTAGGATCAGCCCTAGAACCAATAAGAACCGCCTTCGGGGGAGCTCCCGCCTTCCTCCTCCCTTGTCCAGGAACCCGCCCGCTATTTTTGCTAAAAGGTAAAGGTAAAGGTTTCCCTCTGCGCATGCGTGCTAGTCCTGTCTGACTCTAGGGGCCGTGCTCATCTCCATAGTCAAGCCGAAGAGCCAGTGTTGTGCAAGTCCATGGCCACGTGACCGGCGTGGCTGCAAGGAAACACTGTTTTACCTTTCCGCTTTTTGCGGCATTACCTATTTATCTACTTGCATTTACATGCTTTCGAACTGCTAGGTTGGCAGAAGCTGGGGTTGGGAGCGAGTTCGCTCCCCTAAGTGGCACCTGGGATTCGAACTGCTGACTTTGCAGCCAACAGTTTTCGGAGGCATACTTCTGCTAAAGGGGCACCTAATGGGTCCTGCCTATGGTGATTAAACTTGGACCCTTACATATACGTTATGCAGGAAGCTGGGAAGCAGACGAATTCTGAAGATACCAGTACCTTGGAGAGCCAGAGTCACTAAGCACATGAATGAAAAGCTAGAAATCCTCCATACCAGAAAAAGCAAAGCGTTCTGCTTATATACCGCCCCATAATGCTTACATCACTCTCTGGGTGGTTTACAATTTAATTTATGCAGGCTACACATTGCCTCCCAAGCGATGTAATGAGAAGATGATTACAATATTTCGGACACATAATGCACAATAAGAAATGCCATCTGGTGCAGGGTATCCTTCAAGGAAAAATAGATGGGAAGCGTGTTCCGGGGCGTAGAAGAACATTTTGGCTTAAGAACTTAAGCCAATGGTCCGCAGTGAGCACAACTGCTCTGTTTAGAATAGCCTTAGATAGAAACCAGTTCCGGCTACAGATTTAGGCCAATGTTCTACAAGGACATGGCACTTGAAGAAGAAGAATGGATCCTATGGCACGTTGGCTTAGAAGAGGGCTTTTAGGGGGCCTGACAAGACACATTCCAGGGAAACGCAGGGTTCTAGTACGGGCTGGAGGAGCCGCTTAGTCACTATGAGAGGCCAATGTCACCATGGAAGGAGAACTTCCTCCTGAGCACTACAGGGCGAGGAGATGGGGCGGAGGAAGGCCTGGGTCTTTCAGTGCAGAGGGGACTCTCCAGAGGAACTGCAATTCTACAGGCTGTGTGTCATTTCCATTTTGTGTTACACCTCCAGACCCCAAGGTCTAAATGGCTTGCCACCTTGGAATCTCCTTGGACCAGTCACTAACTCCTGGATAGTTTGGTGGCTTAGGAGCCAAAGGTTGAGAGTTCAGTTCCCCATCATGCCTTCTGGAGAGGGGCTGGACTCCACAATCCATCCCTTCCAGCTTTACAGCTCAAGGGTGGTGGTGGTGGTGGTGGTTGCTTTTGCTCTTGGTGGCAATGTGCTCCCTAGACCAGGGGTGTCCAAACTTTTTGCAAGGACGGCCAGATTTGGTGACGTGAAAATGTGTGGGGGGGACCATTCAGCCACATTTGGCTCTCGGGCTGGACTTTGGGCAAGTCTCTATAACATGCAAAGAGGCAGGGAAGATGCTGCAGCCATAGAGCCAGGGGCAGGTAGGCTAGGCAGGTGGCTGGGGGGATGGACAGAGGCAGGGAGGGCAGGCAAACCGTAAAACTGCAAGCTGATGTCTCCATCCAGTATGGGGAGGGGCCAGCTGGCGGGGATGAGTGACAGGCTGAGCCAGTGGGCAGAAGAGGCCACGGGCCGCTCGAAATTTGAAAACAGGCTGCATTTGGCCCCCGGGCCTGACTTTGGACAAGCCTGCCCTAGACTATTTCACAGGGCTATGGGGACAAGCCGAAAGACAACCCCCTTGCATGTTGGTTTTAAACCCTTCAGCAGAAACTCTGAGACCTTAACTGGATGCTGTGGGGTGCTCTGTGGGGTGTTGTTGTTCCCCTTGAGGTGCCATCAAGCCCAACTCCCTGCTCAAGGCAGAAATTCACATCAAAATAGGTCTGACAGATGGTTGCCTTAATTTTTTCTGGGTTACTAAATAAGGTAAAATGATCTATTCAAAAGATGAAGCAGTACTCCTGGAGGATCCAAAGAGCAGAAATTCACCTTTTTCAGATAGGGAAAAAAAAGAGCCCGGGGAAGGGGTCTCCTCCAGGAGGCCCCAGGCTTTTGTTTTGCCCAAAACTGTTGTACACTGACAGTCACTAGATGTAACTTATTCCATGACTAGAAAGAGTTCTCTCGAACTATGCCTTTAGAAAAATGTGATCTGCTGAACAAGTGAATTCATTATAGCTCTTTTAACTGTGTATTATATGTGTACAGCTAACAATACAGTGGACCCTCGTATAATGGTTTGTATAACATAAAATCTATATAACATAAAAAATTCTGGAGATAGGGGAAATTTGCTTAATAGACTCGTCTATGGGGTGTATCCGTACAAAAAATGGTCGCGATTAAGGATTACTCTGTTTTCAATGCATTCCTATGGGGAACTTTTATAAAATTTGCTTAAGATAAGTTCATTTGAATTAATTCCTTCATACAAGGTACCCCTATATATCTCTGCTTTGATTCATTTGCAATTACTCTAACAGGAACAATTGTAAACTGCATCGGCATATGTTTAGCTACAGCTTTTACTGGGGTTTATTGACCATTGTTGTCATACTTGCCTGCAGTACAAAACGAGGAGACCTAGTACGGCAAATTCCTGTAACACAGAAGCTTCCCTATCTTTGGTCTATATAATCAGCAGCTTTTCATTTAACCGAGAGCTACTCTTCACTGGCTTTGCTTCTCTCCTACCCTGGATTTAGTAGTCCACAAAAAAAATCATTCTTCATTCTGCTATGTCTGTAGCTGATGATTTTTAATGACACTTCTGCAGAACAAAACGGGATCAAAATTGGTCCTGTGGGTTATCTGGTCTGTTAAATGCAATACAGGTTTAGTTCCTTATTCTCCCTACATCAGAAGTTAATGGGATGGTAAAGAAGAGCAATATGAACTGCCACCAACGAGAACAATTCTAACCTTTCTGTAAGTGGGGAGAAGTAGAAATGCTTCTGCATCTCCCTCATTTTCCTTTTGCACCAAAAACAGACAAGGTCAACCCACCAGTACCATTGCATGGACCTATATGTTTTTAATGCAAATGCTAGAGAGAGAGAGAGAGAGAGAGAGAGAGAGAGAGAGAGAGAGAGAGAGAGAGAGAGAGAGAGAGAGAGAGAGAGAGAGAGAGAGAGAGAGGAGAATGAAATGCAGACACATTCCTGCTTCTAACCTCACTCTACTTTTAACCACAAAAGCAACGGGCCTGAGATAAGACATCCGGGCAAAATCTAGAAATAGAAATAGAATAAGGAAGCCATGCATCAGAAGATTTCTTATAGGAAACCCCCTTGAAAAGAATGGAACCTCCATGGACGCAAGTAAGTATTTAGAAGGCAGGAAAATGAACTTTCTTATCCAGCAGCTGCATTTCACTTAAGATTGCACAGGACAGCAAAGGCACATTCCAGCTGTCTTCCGCTCTGCCACCCTTTCAAGCACCAAGAGGTTGTCCCTTTGAGGTGACTGCCTTTCTTGGCTCTGCTTTAAGCCAGGACACATGTCTGTCTGTCCTACTGCTCTGTCTGAGAGTTACTGCAGCTTGCTCTCCCATCAAGTCACAAATCCTGGGAGGAAAGGTCCTCAGAGCCACTGTTCCTCTGCCTCAGACAGTGGTAGCCATGGATGCTCCCGACAGTTCATGTATGGGCAAAAGAAAAGGATAGTTGGGCTGTTGCTGATGATTGAAAAGGCCCCGTTGGACCTACTGAAGTTGTTCACAGTTCTGAGTTGCCTGTTAATAAATGGTGTATATTACATCAGGAGTCGTTTCCTTTATTTGGTGTCATGTCAGAAGAACCGAGAGAGACTCAAATGGAATCTTTTGCACCACTAAGCGGGGCACCTTGTCTATGCTGGAGATGGCAAAAGAGAGAGGGCTTTCCCCTGCCACTGTAAACTGAAGTGCCTTGCTAGAAAGAGCCAAGGCTTTCATTGCCCTGTGTGTGTACACATCATTGCACACGTCAAAATAAGACGCAAAAGGACCGCCTCAGCTTTGGACACACATACACATCCCAATCCCTATAGAATATAACACAGAACCGTAGCAGGGTTTGGAATCATTTATTGGAAAAGTGCCAAGTATAAAAATGACCTACAAGTCAGTCTTCTATGAAAAGGGAGGCACTCTCAGGACCCCCGCCACCCCCACCATCTTTTCGCCAAGCCCTTTTGCTGCGCTGCGGATGGAAGGCTAAGGGAGAGGAGAATCACCACAAAGCGTTGGGCCTTTCCAAACCCTCTAGCTCAGGCATGTCCAAACTTCGGCCCTCCTGATGTTTTGGACCACAACTCTCAGAATTCTAAGCCTGTATTTCCAATGGCAAAGGGCTGTGGGAGTTGTGGTCCAAAACATCTGGAGGGCCGAAGTTTGGACATGCCCGCTCTAGCTCTTCCCCAATCTTCTGGATACGCACCACTGATACACACCACTAGGTGGCAGCTCCAGGACTAGAAGGTTCTGCCAATGTGGACCTCCTCCTACAGAACCAGTCCCGTGTCCTTCCCTTCCCCCTCATGGAGACAAGCAAGACCACAGGGTAAGCTCCCAGGAGGTGAGGTTCAAGAAACTTCCAGAGGACAGCCTTTGTCCAAGGCTCTGCATGCGACAACACCAAGTCACTTGTGGTAGGGCTTGGGCTGTAGGTGGGAGGAGTGGGCTCGTTTCACCCAAGAGCTGAGGCTGGAAGTAGTCCATGCTGCAACCTCTTCCTCCACCACCACCACCACCCTCAAGCCTGCACAATCTGTGTATCACAAGGAAGGACCTCCGGAGGCTCACATGAGCCCCATCACTGGCCCTGCAGCTTGAAAGTCTGATGCAGCCTCTCAGCCTGATCCTTCAGCGCCTGGATCTCCTCCTGAACAAAGTCAGTCAATGCTTTGCGCATTTCTACCTGCAAGGAGGAGGAGGAACCATGAGCAGCAGGACTGTGGAGAACACACCAACAGTAGTACACTTGGGGGTGGGGTGGGGTGCTAGCTTGTTGCAGTAGCTATAGCACCTTAAAGGTATAATATAATGGGTTGATAATGTTTATTATTTACTTAATCTTATAGATTAGGTAGGGCATCTTCAGTCAAACTTAATATCTTCACCCTTTGTACTAGATGAAAACAGATATAAATGTATGCCTATCATATATTGAGCTAGACAAATAGAATTTAAAGTGCTTAGTAAAATGAAGAATTAAGATTAAATAGGCTAGTTTAATACTGTACTTTGCTATTTTCACTTTTTGTACTAGATGAAGATGGAGATAAGTAACGATAAAAACAATGATGGAAAAGAAGCATGTAAATTTGGAATATTCCAAGCACTTGGGCTGAAATATTGGGAAAATATTTGTATTTGAACTATGCAACACAGCAACACACAAGCAATGTATTTGTTTTAACTTGTTATGTTTAAAAAAACAATACAATATTAAAGAAAATATTTTTGTTTCACCCAAGTTTTTATGTGGGCTACAGCCTACTTCAGCAGATGCAGGTCTCAATCTCCTGCATATGCTGAAATATCACAGAAATACATTGTCAAGTACAGTACTGGATCTCCACCCAAATGGACTGACCTAAGGCGAACCCTTAAACATGGTTTGGACCCCAAATACGGCCTATGAAATAACCTTTTTTTCTTTCCAAATAAGTTCCACAGTAGGACTGTGAAATTCTGACCTGAATTCTGATTCAGTCTCCTTTAAAACTGTGTATTTTGCAGCTGGGATATTCTTCAGCTTTTCTTATGAAATAGGATACTCAGTCTAGCTGCCCTCCCAGGACCCTTCAGCAGCCTGGCTGCAAGTTCCCAATTGTGTAATAAAAGACAACCAGACCCACACCTCGGAATACTTTTGAGAGAGGCCAGCATAGGAAGCAATGGGAGATGCAGCCTTTAGTCAGGGAGGGAAATCTAGTCTTGACCTGTCACAGCAGAAGCCCTTGTTTGGCTGAAGACTGCTGGGAGTTGTAGTCCAACAATACCTCGAGGACTGTACTCTGCCTGTGCCTTCCGTAGAGAATGTTGCCTAAGAGTAAACCTTTTTACACGACCCCTAAGATCCGCTAGCCACTTAAATTCGGACCAGAGATCTTAGGGGCTTGTCGCTCTTCCTGTGTCCCCGCCCTGGCTGCTGGCTGCGTGAGGGGAGGGAGAAAAAAAAGGAAGAAAAGATCGTGGCTCACCTCCGTTCTGCCTCCGTTCTTGCCGGCAACATTCCTGTCTCTGTAAGAGCTACTGTAAAGTAGCTCTTAAAGGGGCGGGAGCCAAAAAAACAACAAACAGAAGCGAGGAGAGCCCCGCACTCACTATCCTTACACCGCATCAAGCAATTTTCACCCCGGAAGAGCAGGTACTTGAAAGGTGCATTGGGACGTGCTAAAGTGGGCGTGGCCACACCTAATTTCCTGTAAACTCCGGAGCTGGTGGGGAAACATTTTTAAGCTCTGGAGTTGGGAGCCATTTGCCCTGGAGTTTAGGGGTCGTGTATAAACGCCCTAGCTTGCGCCTTTTCTTGCTGTATGTAATAGCGTAAATGGGCCTTGTTGCCCCTTGTTCTCAGGACTCACCGCTGACTTGTTCTCTGCCCGCAGGCGCTCCAGTAAAGGCCGGGCAGTAAACGGCTTCCCGATCAATACCGTGATCTTCTGCAGCAGGACAAGAAATGAGCGTTAGTAAAGCTGGAGACCACTTCTGTCTCTTCCACAAGGCCTCCATTTTCTTTGCTGCTTCGAAGCCCTGGGCCAGTTGCATTGCTAGCAGCTCCTTACCTTGTCTGCTGGAAAACACTTACCTGCCCAAAACGGGGGATGTAAGGGGGTGCATTGGGGAGGACATCATTCATCCCTAGGGAAATGGGAAGACATGCATGTCAGTCTGGATCCCAGCTGCGCCTCTAATAAAAGCCCCAACAAGGGCAACAAAATCTGCATTTTAATAGGTGTAATGAAGAGATCGTTATGGCTAAGTGAAGAGCTTGTGATAACAAACCCACACCACTAGTGTTGATCACACCAGCTGGATTACACAGTGTTGTGGTGTTGTTTCTTTAAACGCTCAGCTGCACATGTGAAAGACCACAATGGATAGTGTCACAAGTTCCTAAAACAAGAAATCAGAGATCACCTTCAATGTCTCACCCAAATCTTGGGAGATGAAACACCGGCCCCTCTGAGCCACACTTTCTACTCAACAGGAGAATGGTGACACTGTCACCCTAGAGCAGCAATGCCCAGTAAGGACAGGGTAGACAAACAGTGGGCCACTGCAGATGTAGATGGGCTGCAACATCTGTGCCCCTAGCTAGCACACTCAATGGAGAGGGCTTGTCACACCCAGTGTCCCAATTTGCTCGCCCCGGGCTAAATCAAATAATGAGGGGGGGGAGGAGCAGGCTTCTAAAAAAGCTGAGAGCTCAGAAAATGAAGCTGTGGTGGAGTCCTTGGTCCCTGGAAGGAAGGCAGAGAAGCTGCTCTCATCACCAAGTACAGCTGCCTCTCAAAGCCGACAGGAGGACTTAGTTGCACCGGAGTGTTCTCCTGCATGAAGTGAGAACGAGAGGCCATCCCTGTGACTCAGAACTCTTTCCCAAACCTTGAATTTTGGTATTCTTGTCAAATTATTTCCGAGAAATGAAGCACTGGTGAAAATCCTGTTGGAACGGCAGCATCACCCAGGGAGGATGACATCATCAGCCACAGCAGGGATGCAGCCATTTGGGTGTGTGGGGGGGGCAAGAAAAGGCTTCCTAGAGTCCTGCCACACCACTTTCAGGAGCCCCTAGGGCAGTGGTGGCGAACCTTTGGCATTCCAGATGTTTTGGACCACATCTCTCAGAATTCCAAGCCTAGACTGCCATTCACAAAGGACTGTGGGAGTTGTGGTCCAAAACATCTGGAGTGCTAAAGGTTTGCCACCCACTGCCCTAGGGATTCCTTTCTTCTCCGAGAGCTGTGGAACAAAAGAGGAAGTGGTTTCAAGTTGTAAGAACACTGTGGTGTTTGTTCCTCCTCCTATGGCATTGTTCCTGCAGGCTGTCCCAGGAAAAAGGGGAATCACCATTATACCACGTTGCACACTGTAAAGTTGTGCAACTGGATTTCAGCTGGTGATTTGGCAACTAAGTCCAAGAGCTAACTTGCATAAATTTCTTCCAGCCTCCCATGTACATGCTTCAAGTGTTAGCTTTGATTTCAAGGCCAGTGTATCAGTGGCTGACAGAAATAACCTTTCTTTGCAGCTACTAAAGGAAGTGCCATCCTGCCCCACACAGGAAGGCTGACATCTCTGAATCACATGGACCATCACTGTCATTGGCACATGTTCACTGTCAGACTCTGCTCTTCCCCTTTCTGTCCCTTCTGATTCAGGTCTCACCTAAATGCCAGAGTGGCACTATAATCGGGTGCAGGCGGCACTCCGCCAGAAGACGACCAATGCCTGGAGGAAATGAAAGAGAAGGGGAATTAGAGAACCAGATGCCCAACTATACACTTTTCTTTGTCCAAAAAAGAAAAAAAAACGGGTACTTGCCCCATTTGAAGCGTACAAGCTCCTGGGTCATGTTTACTTTCCCTGCAACAGAAAGATTAAATTAGGGGAATCGGGAGTATGGTGGTGTCCACAACATCTTATGAAACAGAGAAATGCCATTGGGGAACACCTGGTTAAAGAACCACTTCCACGCATGGCTACCCACCTTCTGGGAACACATGCACCCAGTCTCCATTGTTAAGTTTTTCAAGGATGTAGTCCATGCCTTTCTGATAGACTCCGTCTCCTGCAAAAAGAACATGCACGTTAGGGGCAGTTCCATCACACATGCGGTGATGGCATCATTCCCCAATCACATGTTCAAACAATAAGGAGCATCTGGCTCTCCCACTGACCTACAGTTGCTCATCACTGACCACGCCGGGTGGGCCTGATATGAGCTGCCATTAGACAGAGCATCTTGCCTGATTCAGGTAGCAGATTCTGTGTCATGAAAGCCTGGCAAATTGTCATGGTGTGTGTTTGTTTGCTAAAGAAGGCACATAATGGGCTTTTCTTATCTTGTGCCCTGAAAGAAAATAATTTGGTTTTGGGATGCAATGCACCTTAATTTGGCAGGGCGGGAGTCTTCCTCTACTGAAAATGTCTTGGACTGGCCCTGATCTGTAAGGGCAAAGGATTCCCACCTTGACTTAAGCCTACTCCAGCAGCCCCAACCAGTCCCTTCATCCCCTACCTGAAGAAAAAAACAATTCTTTTAAAAAGCAGCCATAGTTTTGTCTGGCAAGAGATCTACTTATACAGCCTTTTTCATCTGTACTGAGATATAAAAAGCCTAAGGGATCTTCAATACATTATTATTCTCCTTACTTGACCGAATGCAAGGAAGGAAGCTGAGAAACTGAGAGTCCGGTGCCTCCCCTCTCTCCCACATCAAAAATCATGGGAGACCTTGAGTTGGGGGGGGAAAAAAACTTCTCAGGCCTAAATCTGGGACCTTCTATCCACCCCCTGGCCCTGTGTGGACAGCTGACTCATTTCAGTAGCTATTCAGCAATCCCTCTACTCACCACGACAGACAGGAACACATTGCCCGAGACTGAAGAAACGAGAATGCAACTCCTTGGTGAAGCAGATGTCTGCAGCTGTCGGGGTCCTAAAAGAAATTACAAAAAGCATTCATGACATGAAGCGCTAGCATTGCCATTGCAGCCCCAACCTTGGGGACAAAACTGAATACTGGAAGTCGTCTAGAGACCCAGGAAGTTAAAAAGAAAGGTTGGCCCCTTCCTCTTAGGGAATAGGGACTCTTCCCCATTCTTACCATCGCATCTTCTGCAAGTTCCAGACATGCCTTAATTTCAGGATTCCTGCGGGAGACAACAAAATTAATAAGGGGAATCTAAATCAAATGACAACAAATCCATAGAAAGAGAGAACCAATGAGATCCAGCGATCATAACGATCTACAAGAACTACGGAGATGCTATATCAAAACCCCACTCGGCAATGATGTTCACTGGGAGACCTGGAAGTTGAGCCATGACAACTGGACTTCTTTTCTTGTGAGGCAGAAACGTTTCACTGCTCATCCAAGAAGCTTCATCATTCTGAGACTGATGAAGCTACTTGGATGAGTAACAAAACGTTTTGATCTCCCAAGAAAAGAAGTCCAGTTGCCATGACTCAACTTCTCGATAACCTCACCTGGATGACTGAGAATCTTCACAGACATTTCACTGGGAGACCTCAGACCAACCTACCCTACCCAGCAGCATCATTGTGAAGCTAAAAATGGTTGGGTTGGTGAGCAAAGCATGGATGCCAAATTAAGCCTCTTGGGAGAAAGGTGAAATATAAACCTTACCAATAAATAATATGTTGCCCGTAAGTGAGGCTTGGGACTTGCACTTCTAGCCCTTAACAAAAGAAAATTAAGGCTTCTGGATGGATGTAGGCTCCAGGCCAGGGTGGTGGTGGGAGAAGTATTTCCTCTGGTCCACTGGGGTTTTAGATCTTAAGAAGGTAATTGGCCCAGTCCCTCCAATGGAAGACCAAGTTTTACTATCTCATGCTGTAAGTTTTACAATCTCCTGCAGGGGGCAGCACTTCCCTCTCAAGGCCATACATACCCCATAAGTGTGGATCATCCATGCAGGACTGATGATTGCAGACAGTGAGGAGAGGGGTGCCTGCCTCCCGGTTCTCTATCAGCTCGTACAGGACTTCCTTGTTATGGACGTTCAGTTGGTTCACACACTCTGAAAAGAGGACAGAGGACAGCAGTATGAGAATTCCCTAGAGACATTCAAGTAGAACGACGGTGACGTGTGGAGTTTCTAAGATCCAATTCCGTTTGGAGCAAGGAAGATGAAACTGGTATGTTACATTACTAAAGGCGTAAAATTCCAGAAATTTCAAAGCCATGAAAAAAATAAACTTTGGCAAAAAACGGAATCCTTTTGTATGCCAAGTACATGCTCCACTACTAAACTAAGTGCTGAAGACTGCCTTACGCACATCGCCTTCATGAAGGCCTTGAAAGAACACTGCTAGTAATAAAGGGCAGGAAAGATGACAAAAGGAGGGAGGCTGGACGTGTTCAATTGGCACTCTGAGAACCGGGTAAATCCTGAGGTTAGGAGAACTGACAGAGCTCCCAAAGTTCTGTGCGAGTCCACTTCACTAACTTCTTGCCTTCCCACTGCAAGAAAGATAGAGGAGGTGTGAAGCCAATTACAATTCAGATCCTAATCTCAGGACTAATCTGGCTTGCAAAGCATCCTCTGATTGTGTTTTATTCCTCAGCCCCAGACCTTTCCAGCTCCACTTTGTCTTCTGAGTGGATGGAGATTTAGGGAGAGTGCTGGCTTTCAGGAAACCTTGGCAGGGTAGACTGAAGGCCCCAGTACGGTACTGTACTAAAGAGTACAACAGATGCCCAAAGGGGTCCCCTTCCATGGGGCTTTAGTTTCAAGCTTTTGCCTAATTCGTAGCAGCCCTCATGCAGAACATGAAGGTTGGTGGTACTCACTGGTCCAGAAGCAGCTGTAGGTACCCACCAATCCCATGACCACCCTGCTGGCCAAGGTCCAGGACAGATGTGGAGCCTGGGGAAAGGGCCATTTTACTTCAAGGGGCATCTTCCCATTCCAGCCAATCCTTCTGGAGCACTAGCATCAGCCTTTCCTGACAGGCAAACAAACAAACATCAGTTACTTTCAATCCAAGACCCAAACTCTTCTTCTTTTTAATTCTCTGCTCACTCTCTTGCTTTTTCTCAAATAAGCTAATCACAATCAGAATTAAGCAGAAGCATACTATGACGAGAATGTGGAGGAAATATAATCACCCATGGCCACCCCTACAAAGGCTACTATTGTTAAAATAAAATATGCAGTGTAGAAACCAGGGTTAATTGCACCCCAATGAAAGCTATTACCAAACAGCTTCAGTTGCATGAATCCACTCCACCCTAGAAAAGCTGGTTTGAGGCAGCAGAAGGGTGGCAAAGGCCAAACACCCACTAGATTTACTTTTTTGGACTACAGAGTACAGGAAGCCATCAGATTCTTAGAGCTGCAGTTTTAATTTCTCCAAGAGTTCTGAATACCATGATTAAAGGACCAAACATTTCATTAAATACAGCACAAGAAATAAAATCTGTGGTGAAAGAAAGCTTGGGTGAGGGCAGAAAATCCTTGGAGGGAAAACTCCCCCTATACCCCAATCTATTCAGAAACACACACATCCCTACTTCAGACTGGTTGTTGAGCTGGACGTCCTATATGCGTAGTAAGGCATTTACAGATTTCTAAATGACTGGGTTGTCGCATATTTCAGATGACAAATGGAACCCTCCAATCCCTGCCTCTTCCTCTACTCTCAGCTCAGGTCGATTGCCCTGCTCTCATGTTGTACTTCATATCAATGATAAGCCTCACTACTTTAATCTATCATTTCTATATGTTTTATAGAAATGATGGATGGGAGGGAAATCTGGAGGTTCACATTTTCTGCAGAACCATACGTTTTTCACCTTCTGTGGCTGCTAAAGGAACAAAACACATCATACTTCAGAAATCTCTACACTTCCCAAGACTTGAGTCACTGGGAAGCACTATGACCACTGAGATTGGTGGGAGAACCACAAAACAGCTCCATCTATCTAGTGGCACCAGAGGTGCTAAAAAGACAGTTTGGGAATCCAACAATCAGCTGGTAAATCTAACAGCTGCTACTTCTTTCCCTCTGTACAAGCAAGCCACCACACACTATATTGTGTGTCTAAGGTGACTTGAAGCAATCCCAGTAAAATTTTTGAGGTATGTGAGATGTCTAAGGATAGATTTTACCAGTCTCTTTCCAACCTTGAGTTTCCATTGTTGAGTGGGTCGCCATGATTCCCTCCATCCCCTGAATCACACTGGGTGCCTGGCATGCTATATTATCTATTCCCAAATCTATTACAATACTCCCCTTTCATGACTTTGCAATCCCAGTGTGTTTGTTATGCTACTGAACCATAAACAGCATCTGCTAGGCCACACATTTACTTCCCTTTCCCTACAAGTCAACCACTAATGCAGCGATGAGGAACGGGGACTCTCATCAGCTCCTGTCAGGCAGGACTGATGGGACCTGCAGGCCAACCACACTTTGGGGTGGGGGACAGAAGTCTCCCACCCCCACCCCCACCCCCCGGGGCTCCTGGTCGCTGTCTTTCCCCTCGGGCTCCTTGCGTGTTGCAACTGCTACCCTTCGCAAATGCAACAGTTGAAACCTCTCCCATCTCTGTACCTACAGGGCGACAGCAACCTTTCCTATTTCCACCAAGAGTGACAGGCAGGGAAGGAGGGAAAGCACACCTCGTCCCCAAGATCTTAGCCGCTCTGTTCTGCCCAGCCCCAGCTACTCCCCGATCCTTTTCTCTCTCCCCCCCCCCCCATAAGTTACACCCCACTCACTGGTCTTCCTCTTGGCTGCTGTCAAGCGCGCCTGCCTTCCATCTGCGGCTGCGGGAGAAAGTGCCCATTCAACTCACTCCCCCGCCAGCAAGCAGCCCAGTTTTGCAATCATCTCCCCTCCCACGTCAAGATGTTGGTAAAGCAGCATTCAAGACAGGTCCAAGAGAGAGAGAGAGAGAGAGAGACCGCTGCCCGTAAAGTGCTCCCATCCGAGCACCCGTTCCGAACTGTTGTAAAAGGGTAGCTGGAACAGCGCACTTCCGGTCCAGCCCGCGGAGGTGGCGGACCGAAGCTTCCGGTGAAGATCGAAGGCGCTCTAGCAACAGGTCAGCCTTCTCTATGAATATAGAAAAAAAGGCGCTCCGTCGTGTGGTAGCTCTATGGTGAGAACTCCTCCTATAGCTTTACGTTCGAAATTGCAGGTTGGGAAACACCGTGTTGGAAATACGAGAGGGATGGGAAGCTGGTCACGTCCTGGTCCTAGTCGCAGAAACTTCATCTAAGTCCAAACAGCACTTATGCAGAGCATTTAAAACTTGTCGCTTTTTATTTCCGCTTTCCTACGTTTTACTGGCGTGTCCAAACTTCGGCCCTCCAGATGTTTTCGACCACAACTCCCACAGTCCTTTGCCATTGGCAAGCAAAGCTTAGAATTCTGGGAGTTGTGGTCCAAAACATCAGGAGGGCCGAAGTCTGGGCATGCCAAAGCTTTGCAGAACTTGAATGACTTAACACAATTTGGGGAGAGGTTAAAAAACAAACAAACCAAAAGCAAAAGCAAAGTGTTCTGCTTATATACCGCCCCATACCACTACAAGTAGTCTCTGGGCGGTTTACAATTTTGATTACAGTGTGCAGGCTACACATTGCCCCCCAGCGAGCTGGGTACTCATTTTACCGACCTCAGAAGGATGGAAGGCTGAGTGAACCTTGAGCCTGCTACCATTGAACCCAGGTCGTGAGCACAGTTTTACCTGTAGTACAGGCATTTAACCACTGCGCCACGAGGCTCTTAAAACCAGGGTGACGTGTTCATCTCCAGAAGTAAACAAAATCCCAACTCTAAAACCCATAGGTTGGCAATAACTACATTAGGATCTGCAGTACATGCACAAAATACTGTATGAAAGCTTTCAGGTTCCACAGAACTTTGCATTGGGCTAGTAGTTGGTTAAAACTTAGGGTGGAGAATGGAAATACAGATACATGGCCAAGTGTTTCAAGCCCTAGAGAATTGTGGGTTCAAACAAAATCTTCATGGTTTGAAATAACCTGGTCGTGCATTTGGATGTCTGTGCCCCCTCCCCAAAATTTTCACCATCTGATGAAGAATTCTCAAGGCTGTGAAGACTTGCCTATTTGAATAGTCTTTGGGTTGCACAGCAGGCAGAAGCCCTATGGATGATGGAGTCCAGCCCCTGACAAGGAGGTGCAGGGGAATTGAATTCCCAACCTCAACCTTTGCAACCAGATGACTAAACCACATACCTTGCATGCAGTTCATTTGTGTACTTATATTTTCTTTGGTATACATTTTTATAGATTACAGCCAATTCATTAGATGTCACCTGAGTTGCCAGATTATTACAAATATGCTTGAGTGGATAGATATGGCAGTCTGCTAAGGCAACACTTCCTGCATCTAAGGGAGCGGCCTGTAGTCACAAAAAAGAATTGTCTGCCAAATAAAAAGGGTAAACATCCCCCCACTTTTCTTTGAAGAGGGTACATGCATCTCTCCTGATGTTTTACAATTCCCATAAATTTAGCCAGCCTAGCCACTGGCGAGGGAACATCTGGAGTCACAGTCCAAAAATATTTGGACAGCAACAGGTTTCTTCCACTGTAAGGCGCCTGAAAGACTCTAAAATTATTTTAGTTCACAGTGTAACACATATATCCCCCTGTATATTTATTAGGCTACTCTCCTGTCAGCTCCCTAAGCAGCTTATATGCAGGTCAGCCTAGCATTTTGTACACAAAGCATAGTAGTTAGTGTACAGACATCTGTGCACTACCATGCTGACTCCTCAAGTGGGATGTGTGTTTATACAGGACAAGGCATGCTGAGGTACTGTACTGGACATAAGTACCTGCCAGTATCTGTTTTACAATTAGCTGCTTTGTAACCTTCAGGGAATTGGTAAAATGGCTGCCGTTGGGTCAAGAAATCAAGAAAGGGTTTGTGTGAGAACGGTGTCTGGAGTTGTTTTTCTCTAGTTCCATCCTAAGCTCACAGGTGCTGTGTTATCGCCTGGGAAAGGGTACAGTGAGCCAAGAGGAGTCATAACATCGCATTCCTGAAGCTGAACCGCATGGGAATGGGAGGTGTGGAGAAGGACGAAAATGGACTGTTGAATATGCTGATCGAGGCCCTATGATTGGATGAGCACTGTGAAAGACGGGAGGAGTTGCCATTAATGCAATGCTGCCTTTAAGTTAGGAAAAAAGAAAACTGCTTTAGATTCTGCATATGGCTTTGTTTTAAGATTTTTAGCTTTTAGATGTTCAGAATTGGTTCTGTAGTTCAGGATGCTAGTAGAACTTAGATAGCTTTCTTATTTTCTTGGATTGCACATCCTAAGACCATGCTGCTAATTCAGTTATATTTCTTTTGCTTTGCATTGATCTTTTTACTGAGACTTTAAAATCATTTTTACTTTTTTTACTTTTCTAATTTTTGAAATAAATAATGATATTCTACCGAAGCCTGCTTTTTCCCCAAGAGTAAGTGTGTCTTGGCCAGAGAAGTAATCTTGGGACTTAGGACATTCTGCCTGTATGTCCTGCCCTTGAAGAGTTGGTGTATCTTTCAAAGTACACAACCAGATGCAAGTTTCCTGAGTCTAGCAGCCTGAGAGGCCTCAGAACACCTCCACAGACGCTCTCCCATATGTGGAACAAAGTGTGGTGGGTTTTTAAGGTGAAATTGGCTATCAGGGGCTAGATCCAGCAAGTGGGGTGATCTTAGGAGCCCCTTGTCCCTTACATGGTGGCTTACGCAATGGTATATGTACCACTCACTCTAGGCAATGATGATTTTTAATTTTTCTTGCCAGAAGTGATTTTTAAGACAGCAGGTTGAGTTCTGCCGCGGAATTCCTTTTTAGCTCTCGCCTCTCAGTTCAAAAAGGGAGGGAGGCTTGGAATTTTAATTGCTTGGCTCAAGTTGTTATAAGGGCCATAAAAGCATAAATCTGTCTTCCTGGTTGTCTCAGGGAAGACTGGCTGTGCTCCAGCTGTCTGATCTAGTGCAGGCAAAGTGCAAAACAAATCGTTTTGGTGTGGTTTTGGTGTGTGGAAGCTGCCTGTAACTTTTCCTTTTTAATCAGCATCTCTTTGGTACAAAGCTCTGTAATTCTGACATTGTTCCAGACACTGTTTTTTTGGATGGCAGTCCTGTTTGTTATTTTCTAGACAGAGAGTGAGTAGCAATGGCTGGAAGGTTAGAGGGAAAAGGTCCCAGCATTCCAGACTTCGCGATGCCTCAGGAAATTTATGTTCGTGGCTCGGATGAACAATTGCACCCCATAAATCCACGGCTTCTGTCTCGATCACTGGAGACTGAGAAGATGGAAGGTTCCACGAGTGCAAATCTTAGAGATCCGGGGCCCATCCATGAAAATAGCCCTTTGCTACCTGATAAGGAAGATGAGGACCTGGGTCTGAGTGATGTTGAAGTCGAAGGAAATCCAGATGATGATGAAAAGGAAAAAGGAAAAGCAGCAGCCCAGGAAGATGAAGGGGCAGAAGGGGGAGCCGAGCTTAAGAAACAGCCTGTTAAGTCAGACGGCGGAGCCGGTGATGCCCCAGAACCTGTGGTGAGGCCTAAAGAACATGTTAAATGGACTCCTGCTCCCTCAGACGGGGAAGAGGAAGAGCCTGGTCCTTCCCGACGTCAAAGGCCAAGAATAAGGCCACCAGCTCCTCGCCGGCTGGCTGGAGGAGCTGATGTTATTCATGTTTTACAACAGCTGGTTGATCTCCAAGCAACCTTGATCACTCATCAAGCTGAGGCGCAGCAGCGAGAAGAACAACGGTGGAAGCAAGAGCAACGCCAGAAGCAGAGGGAACTGGAACGTCAACGTCAGGCCGAAGAGAAGAAAAGAAAAGAAGATTTATTAGATGTGCGCACCTACGACAGGCAGGCTTTGCCTGTTTATCAGCCTCCGGGAGATATTCTAACATTTTTGACCAATTTTCAATATGCCTGTGAAGATTTACAAGCGCCAAAGTCAATCTGGATCAAGTTGCTACGTCCTCAAGTGTCGGGACTTCTCGCTGATCTGATCTCTGAGATGAAAGGTACTGACTGGGACAGTTTCATGGCTAAGGTTAAACACTGGCTTGGTTTTACTCCTGAGGGGTTAAGAGTCAAGTTTAGAAATCTTAAGTGGCAGCATAAGGGGAGCGTTGCAGCATTTGAGGCCAAGTCCAGGAGGGAACTTGAGAAATGGCTGGACTCTGCAAATGCCAGGTCTCTGGAAGAGGTTATAGAATTAGTTCTTATTGAACATATCATGGATTCGTTGCCTCCTGACATTAATGTTACCTTGCTGGCAAAGAAAATTAAAAATGCCCAAGATTTGGCCATTGAAGCTGATGAGTTGCTCTCACATAGACTTGCAAATAAGCCTAAGGGAGGCTCTTATAAGGGAACTGGCTTCCTTAAGCAGCCACAGCATTTGCAAAAGACTAAAGGGGGAGCAAAAGGTTCAGAGCACAAAGGGAAGACCCCACAGAAAGGCCAGCGTGCTGGGGAAGGGGGGAGCAGCAGGGCACCAGGCAAGCGTTTGGCTGCCAGCACCCCACAAACAGAAGTAATCTGTTTTGGTTGTGGTGGGCGTGGCCATATCCGGCCCCAATGCCCAGAGGAGAAACGAGGGCAAGCTAAGGCACCTCACCTCACACACACCCAGAAAACTTCCCAAATGCCTGGAAAAATATTAGCTCCTACAAAGCTTCAAGCTAAAATGAAAGCTATTAGACAAGTGGTGGATGAAGCTGAAGAAGAATTGGATTGTAGTGATTCATCTCCTGAGGATGATGGGCTTGGTGGTGAAAGTCCTAGAACTGGAATGCGAGGAGTTAATGTTGGCAGGTTGGCTGTTGTTGGGAGGGGGGAGCTTTGGGAACTGTGCCACCAGAGGGCAGAGCTGCTGTGATGTTTGGGTCTGCTTGTTGACCCCTGAGAGTGTGATTTCCAAAGAGCAAATGATTTGGGGTGAAGGCAGATATTCTCAGACTGTGACTGTTACTTGTAATGGCTTTACTTACAAAATAGCAGCTGATCTTGATACCGGGCTGATTTATCATCAGTTTCAGCTGCTTTTGTTGCTCCTCAACAAATGCTGGGGGAGAGGTGATTTCCTATTCATCCTTACAGCTCTAGCTCCATTAGAGCGCATCTAAGCCCTATGGCAAGAATTCATGTCCAATAAAAGAACTTTGAGTGGGACATTATCGCCTTGGTGCACAGTCCAAAGCAGAGGATTAAATTTTTAATTGGTATTGATCTGCAATATGCTGATTACAAAGCAACCCTGGAAGAGTCTCAACCTCAGAATGTTCAGAAAATAATGGCAGTACAAACACGCAGCCAAGCTAGGAAACAACACCCTGTTTCTGAAGCTATTTCTACCCAAGGATTGGACTCAGTGCCACAGTGTTTTTTTGCCACAGGCTACAAACACTCCAAATTTAACTGGAGCTACTGGTTTAGCCAAGGAGCCTTTGCAACAAGGCCCAGTTGCATTGTCTAAGTCTGTGTCATTTCTACAGGATTGCTTTGCTGCTGCTGATGATGGTGGTGGTGGTGGTGGTGGTGGAATGCTATATCCTGTTTCATTTTTCAGCAAAATAATATTGCAACGTCAAAGGTCCTACTCTGTGCTGGAGAAAGAATGTCTTGCAATTGTATGGGCATTTAAGAAATTGAGACCCTACTTGTGGGGTCGCAGTTTTGTTTTGCAGATGGATCATCAAGCACTCAAGTGGCTCTCCCGCCTGAAAGCAACCAACCAATGTCTTCTAAGATGGAGTTTGGCCTTACAGGACTTCAACTTTGAATTAAAACACATTCCTGGACGATTGCATCTGATCACTGACAGCCTTTCAAGCCTACACTTGAAGAAAAGATGGAAGAAGATGTGCTGGAGTGAAGTTATGGAGTTTGGGGTCTGCCACATATATTCTAATCTGTTTTTACAGTATTTTTTACTAACATTGTTCTTTCTTTTATTTTTCAGTTGTAGAAGATGCATTAATTTTCCAAACCAACCATATGTTCTTCATATTATTGCTGCTATTTTAGTATTTCTAACTCTAAGCTTATGCTTTATTGCAGTTTCCCAACAATTACCTTTATATATTGTATTTATTCATTTCAATTGCTAGGTGTTATAGTTTGCTTGTTTACTAAAAATGCTAAATTGTAGATTTAGAATTTTTAGTCTTCGAAGGGGGAGCATGTCATGGCTGCCGTTAGGTCAAGAAATCAAGAAAGGGTTTGTGTGAGAATGGTATCTGAAGTTGTTTTTCTCTAGTTCCATCCTAAGCTCACAGGTGCTGTGTTATCGCCTGGGAAAGGGTACAGTGAGCCAAGAGGAGTCATAATATTACATTCCTTAAGCTGAACTGCATGGGAACTGGAGGCGTGGAGAAGGACTGAGAATAGACTGGTGAATATGCTGATCGAGGCCCTGTGATTGGATGACTACCTGGGTGACTGTGAAAGATGGGAGGAGTTGCCATTAATGCAATGCTAAGTTAGAAAAAAAAGAAAACTGCTTTAGATTCTGCATATGGCTTTGTTTTAAGATTTATAGCTTTTAGATGTTCAAAATGGGTTCTGTAGTTCAGAATGCTAGTGCAACTTAGGGCGTTTATACACGACCCCTAAGCTTCGCCGCAAATGGCTGCAAGGTCCGGACCTTAAAAATGTTTACCCACCAGCTCCGGACTTTGCAGACAAATTAAGTGCGACCCCGCCCACTTAGCGTGACCAAACTGCACTTTTCTTGTACCTGCGTTTTGGATGTGACAAATATTTGATCCGGTGTAAGGATAGTGAGTGCGGGGCTCTCCTGGCTTCTGTTTGTTCTTTTTTTTGCGCCCCGCCCCTTTAAGAGATCTGTATGCTGCCAGGAACAAAACGGAGGTAAACCTGCATTCTTTTCTTTCTTTTTTCTCCCTCCCTCACGCAGCCAGCAACCAGGAAGTGCGAAGGAGGGTGGGGACAGAGGAAGAGCGAGGAACCCCTAAGATCTCTGGTCTGAATTTAAGTGGCCAGCGGATCTTAGGGGTCGTGTAAAAAGGCCCTTAGATAGCTTTCTTATTTTCTTGGATTGCATATCCTAAGACCATGCTGCTGATTTAATGTTATATTTCTTTTGCTTTGCATTGATCTTTTTACTGAGACTTTAAAATCATTTTTAATTGTTACTTTTCTAATTTTCTTAATAAAAATAATAATATTTTACTAAAGACTGTTTTTTGCCCAAGAGTGAGTGTGGCTAAAGCCCAGTGTCTTGACCAGAGAAGTAATCTTGGAACTTAGGACATTCTGCCTGTATGTCCTGCCTTGAAGGGTTGGTGTATCTTTCAACGTGCACAACCAGAAGCAAGTTTCCTGAGTCTAGCAGCCTGAGAGGCCTCGGAACAGCTCCACAGATGCTCCACCATATGTGGAGTGGTGGGTTTTTAAGGTAAAATTGGCTATCAGGGCTAAATCCAGCAAGTGGGGTGATCTTAGGAGCCCCTTGTCCCTTATAGTAACCACATCAGTTTTGGCCTTTGGCACATTCAAGAGGATCCAGCAACCATCGGTAACTCTTCTGATCGTGGTGGGAACTTGAGCTGCCAAGTGCCAACTGACATCAATTTACTTCCCACGTTTACATTTTTCTCTGCATTTGTTTTCCCCATAAATGTGTTTATAGAACACCCCACTGTCTGAATTACACCAGATATAGAATAGTGAAATAAAATAAGAGTCCACAAGAAATAAAGCAGACAACTGAAATACTTTGTAGCACAAGAAGAAACAGTCAGAGGGAAAAGCAACTATACCTAGCTAACCTCTCATGTAGAAAAACACCCTCTCAAACCATCAGGTTATAATTAAACAAAGAGAATACAGTATCAAGATGTTGAAAGTTGAGTTTCATTGGGGAAAGAGTTCCCCAGAAGATGGTGCAACTGCTGAAAAGCACTTAGCTAATGAAGATACTTATGGTCCATCTAATCCACTTCCGGTTTGTTTTTCACTCTTCTTTTTCTTTACTTTTTATCTGGCTGGTTTTTGTTAATGATTATATTGTTGGGTTTGATTTTGGATACATTTTTTCATATTTTGAGTATTGTATTATGGTATTGTATATATTTGCTTTTGTTGTATGGTGTTTTTATAATTTATATTCTTGTTTGTTGTTCACTGCCCCCAGGCCAGATGGGTGGTATATAAATTGATTGATTTAATGAATGAATACTCTGGATTTGTGCAAATTTTACCTCAGAAAAGGAAGGGGCCTAAAGCAAGGATACAATTAGATTCAAGGCATGGGGGAATATATGGGACAATGTGCTCTGGGGGGGGAGCTCCTTCTCCCCTTCCCCCCCCCACCCCAAATCCTATGTGTAGAAGCAAACAGTTGAATCTTGCATCAGCACTGGTGGTGCAATAGAAGCCTTTTACCACACCCAAGCGCCGAAAAAAAAGTTATAGGGAGGCAAAGCAGGCCCCATAGCTTGTGCTGCTCTGTCTTACTGCATGGTTGATCCTCACACCAGATCTTCCACAATCTGAAGCAGCCGCCTCGCCATGCCCAGTCATAGAAGTGGGTCTGAAATGGTACAGACCATTTAGGTCTGAGGTAAAAAGAACCACCACCACCTTTAATTAGAACCTAGAATTTAGATACTACTCAGTATTTTAAAAATGGAGCAATTCTTTGACTTGTTTTATATGGTTCTATGCACTGGGGGCTATTGTATTTTCAGATCCAGGTACAACACACTGAACATATTTAACTGGGCAGGTGTTTTGCTACCATGCTGCTTTTCAGTGGTCTCACTCCTGAGATGCAGAACCTCAACAGAACAAATGCAGTCAAGGACTTCACAAAGACATTCACAAATGATTGTCAAGCAGGGACCTTGCAGTTTACATTGCTGATAAACACCCATTCATCAGTCAGAATGGGTAGCAAATTAGGAATAGGCTAGGTGCTAGCGCATCCTGCCCCAAACATCCTACCAGCTAACAGAGCACCATCACATATCCTGTATTCAAATGACCCTTCTCCCTACACAGCAGCACTCAAAAGTGAATCCTTTGGCTGCCTGTGCCGAACTCCTGTGTTTAGTTGCGTGCCTTTTAATTCCAGCACACAGTGCTATATGAATTTATTTCTTTTAGCTGTTTGAGAACAGTTGAGGGAGCAGTTCTGTCTAGTTCACAAATGGTGGCCTTTGGTACAATGACACCAGTGTGAATCCTGAAGGTGTGAGGAGAAAAAAAAAGGAAAAGTAAAGTTGGCAACCTGTATTAGGAGTGAAACAGTCACTCTTTTACTGGTTTGAGATTACAGATCATGTAAGGTGGAAAAGCAGTAGGGAAGGAGGGAAAGAGAAAGAGAAAATAAATATGGAAATCCTTGCTTTAACATTGTGGTTGGAACATAAAAGGCAAAAACAACACCTTTCCAGATAACAAGCATCCATATTTGGATAGTTTCCCCATTTATACCACTGCATTGTGTCTCACCTTTGACATGGGAGATAACTGCTATGCTTTGTTTTGGAAGTAAGTTTTGCTACTGAGGTGCAGTATTATTTGGTGTTTCTTTTCCCCAAATTCATGGTCCATAGTACCAAAGGGTGTGAGAAATGGAAATATGTTATGTTCACATTTCACATAATGTACTCTGAGCATATAAACAGAATGCTTATGTTGGATGCAAAGACAGATCTTCTGGAACAAAGGAGCTGCATTGCAGGATGAGCCTTTTTCTGACCTTGAGGCTGTCTTTTGACACTTTTGATGGATAGAGGCTAGTACCACAGACTGAAGATAGAGTGAAACTGTAAAGAGGGAATAGAGACTGGAGGCATATGGTTTAAATGCTTGAGAACTAGAATGAACAAATCAGAAAGGATACACTTCTTTCTTTTATGCAGCGGGAGTTTGGAGGAAGGAACTTTTTCAGCGGGGGGGGGGGAGTCAATAATAACTCTTGGAATGCTGTCCCTGGGTGTGTGCCTCTCTGGTAGACACCTGTTATTGCAATAATGTTAATAAATACTGTATTGCTGTTTCACTGAGTAACACCTCCGATCAATTTTATTGACTACAAAAACCATCTTTAACAAGGGCACCCAGGTTATTTTAGCCCCTGAGGCAAACAACAACAGTAGCAGCATTCCAAACCGAAGAAGAAGAAGAAGAAGAAGAATAACAACAACAACAACAACAACAAGAACAACAACAAGAACAACAACAATTAACTAACAATTTGCTATCTTTTAAGGATGGCCAAGAGCTATAGCTTGATGTAGCCACTTCACTTTAGCTAATGGTAGGGCCAGCTCTAATTACTAGCTTTTTCTTTTCCCTGCCCTGAAGCCAGCATATCCAAACACACACTACTGTCTACCTGTCTATCTGTGCATGTTCTACTCTGCACCTAAAATTTGACTAAAGAGGAACACTTTATAAACCTAATCGAAATACAGTATGTCGGGAATGCTGATACTGTGTGCAAGGACAGGAGAGGGCCAGAGACCTATTTTATGCCAGGTACTCCTCTCTCTCTCTCCCTCTCTCCCTCCCTCTCTCTTTCTGCCTGCCTGACTGCCTAGGCTGCCTGTGTGGCATGTGTGCATGCTGGTAAGCAATAGTACAGTATAGCTGATAAATAACATACAGTAATCTGTAGGTAAAAGGCAAAAAAAGGTAAAGGTTCCCCCGCACATGTGTGCTAGTTGTGTCCAACTTTAGGGGTGGTGCTCCTCTCCGTTTCCAAGCCAAAGAACCAGTGCAAGTCCGTGGCCATGTAGCCGGCATGGCTGAATGCATTTCTGTGCATCACGGAACACTGTTTATCTTTCCCGCTTTTTAAAGGCAGTACCTATTTATTTATTTACTTGCTAGGTTTGCAGGAGCTGGGGTTAACAGCAGGAGCTCACTCCACTGCCTGGCACCCAGGATTCGAACTGCCAAGCTGCTGGATATGCAGCCGACAGTATTCAGCGCTCCAGCCCTCTGAGCCACCACGCCCCTTAGCTGTAGCTGTAGGTACAATGCATAAATATTGAGAGGCTTCACCACCAGTCCAATCTATCAATACACATGTTTAATAAGGCACATACCTGGAGGCATCCATGGTAGCAGGTGACGCTTCCATATGTGGGCTATATGCATAGACCACAGTGTGCAGTTGCCATGTGGAAGCAGCTATGGGCATATACAGAAACTCTGCCCCAACCCTCCTCTCAATAGGGCTCAGCAGTTTCCCAGGATACATGCAAGGAAATGCACCGCTTACTGTGTCACTTGTGTAACTTTTGGTAGGGAATTATGCTCCTTGGTTTAGAGTTTAATCCTGGCAACATTTGGCCTAGAATCCTGAGCAGTATGCCTGTACAGTCCATCGAAACCGCACCTCCCTTCAAGCAGGGAGGGGTTGCTGATTGAGACAGATATCAGGTGTCAAGAAAAACCAGCTTATTAGCTGCTTCCTAGCACTTATTGTGCCTTTTTACTCAGCCTTGACTGAGGAGAGGGGTGGGTGAGGCTTAGTGCCAAAATAACTTTTCTTAGCTTTACAATGCTGTGTGACTGAGGCTTTTGCTTCCCATGAGCATTTGCTGCTCCGACGAGGTTTTTAAAATGGATTGCGGTGCCTTGTGGCCTTGTTTGTGTGTTAGTGTTGCTTTTTTGTTTTATTTATTTATTTATTTATTTGATTTTTATACCGCCCATCTAGCCCTAGGGCTACTTTGGGCGGTGTACAACATGGGATCGCATAACAAGCTAACAAAGGAATACATATAAAAAAACCCAAAATACAAGGAGCATAAAACAAAATATAATAAATCAACAGCAAAAAACTAAAATTAGGCTAAAACAAAGATAAAAATAGCAGGAAACTGATAAGGGGGAAATAAGTGGTAAAAAGAGTAGTGTCTAATGTTTGAGAAATCAGGAAAGGCCATTCTATACAACCAGGTCTTCAATAGTTTTTTTTAAACTACCCTTTTAGGGTGGTACTCATTAAATCCTTTTTGCAATATTTGCACACTTCTTGTTTTAGGCTTTGTCTCTTATCTGATGTAAGCCGCCTTGGGTCCTTTTTTAAAATATCTTACATAAAAATCAAACAAGTAAGCTTTATCAGTGCTGGCCCCTATTCCTTCCCTGCCCCTATTCAGGAAGGCTTCATCCAACAGGAACCTATGAGGCATTTGGATTGTACTGCTCGGGTTTGCCACTCACTACCAGTCGTGGGCAGGCGGGTGTCCCTGCAAAAGGCGCCTCCTGCCTGGTTTCGCTGGCGATCCTGGGTTTCTTTCTTCCAGCCCGGCCCGTGTAGCAAGCAGGAGGAGAGAACAGCGTTGACTGGGCAGTGCCTTCCGAGGGAAATGGAAAACTCCGAAGGAGGCGACCGGCCCGCCCGCCAAAGGGGATCGACTCGCGCCGATGACACAAGAAGGGGGGGGCGGGGAAACAGAGCGGCGGCAGACTTGTTGTGTCATGACAGATACGAAATACTGGACGGGATCAATCCTCAATTCTCATTTTTCTCAAGGAGGCAACAGCCTGTGAGTAATTCCACACCCGGCGGCAGATTGTGTGTGGGGGGGTGGGTGGGGTGGGGGGTCTCTAGCAGAGTCTCCGCGGCTCCAGCCCGCCCCTCTTCGTTTTTTCCCGGCAAGTTGAATCGCGGTCCGACGTACAGCCTGCATGAACCTGCAAATGATCAGGGCTGGGATCGGAGTGAGAGCCTGCTTTTTGAAGCCAAGCAGGCTTACTTCTGAGTAAGCAAGACTGGGCTGTCAAACGTTCTTAGATTTAACTGGAAGGTTGTTCGAGCAATAGAGTTTGGCAACGCGTTCAAGCGCGCGCGCACACACACAACGGGGGCAGATGATCCACCTTCTGAAGAACATTTCTTATAAACACAGTGGCTTATGTATATTCAAGCTGTGTTGAGGGTACATATGTCGACTTGGAGACAGTCCTGGGTGCTATTAACAAGCTTTCTTTAATCTGTTTCTGGTCATTATCTGATGTCTTCCCTTTGGACCTTGAAAAAATGCAGTGCTTCCTCTTTTTATATATATACAGTATACTGTGTATACTTCCTGTTTCACTTGGCCTTGATCAGCTGGCCACTTAAATTCGGACCAGATATCTTAGGGGTTTGTCGCTGTTCCTGCATTCCCACCCCCTCCGCACTCCTGGCTGCGTGAGGGGAGGGAGAAAAAAAGGAAGAAAAGAATGCCGCTCACCTCCGTTCTGCTCTCCCAGCACTGCATTCAGATCTCTTAAAGGGGCGGGGGGCAAAAAAAGAACAAACAGAAGCAAGGAGAGCCGGGCAGTCACTACGTTATATCCACATCAAGAATTTTCACCTCCAGAGAGCAGGTACCTGAAAAGTGCGCTGGGACGGGCTTAGGTTGGCGTGGTCGCACTTAATTTTCTGCAAACTCCAGAGCTGCTGGGGAAACAATTTTAAGCTCCGGAGCTGGGATTAGGGGTTGTGTACAAAGGGCCTAAAATAATATCCCTTTTTGAAATAAATAACACCCACTGGTTTCATGACTGCAGCCTCCAGTTAATGAGATCTGCAGAGGGGTAAGAGAATGCTTGATAGCTGAGTGGTTTAGGACTCTTAGGACTCCAGGATCCATCTACAGTTCCCTCTCTGCAAGTCAAAGGTTCAAAGAAAACCAAAGATGGTCTAGGATACAATATTATGCAGCCCTCCACATAATGAGGAGTGGTATTCTATTCCCTGGTTGGAGCTGGTGGAGATGCAGTTTAATAACTCTAGAGGGCCGCTATTATATGGGGCAAGTTTTCTTGAAAGCTTATTAAATATATAAGATAAGATAAGATGATAAGATAAGATAAGATAAATTTGTATTAATCCCACAACAGGGAAATTTACTTGTTATACAGCTCCCAATATAAAGAACAAGCAAGAAGGGTAATTGCACAAAAAGTATAAAGTGAGAAAGAAAGAAAGAAAATGGATAATCGAGATGAAATAAAATAAGAAAACATCCAATATACAGATATATACTATAAAAATTGGATATAAAATTAATGTGAAAAAAAGAAACTACAAACTGCCCAGAGACCATTTTGTAGTGGGGTAGCTAAATTTGTTTATAAATAAATAAATAAATAAATAAATAAATAAATAAATAAAATATTGCATTTCAAAAGTCATGTTTCTTTACTGGAAGAGAGAATCCTCCCCTCAAAGCCGGTATGATAAAGAGCTATGGAAAGGAGAAGTCAGGAACACACCAGAGGGCCAGAGGTTTCCCAACCCTGCACGAGGCTCACCTTACTTGAGAGGCACGTTTTCCAAATCACCCTTTCCAGACCTTAAAATGGCTCCATGTTTCAAGGGATCTGGCCTAAAGTGTCCTTTTGCTCTATCACTAAACCCTGGAAGGTTTATCTGGCCCCAGAAGATATGCTTCACATCACACACCATGGGGTTGTGTGTGAGAGATACAGTACAGCATCTGTCTACCATTTCAGGGTTGCCACAAAATTGAAATCCCTCCTCAGCTAGAGTTGGTCGGTTTCTCTGGGATGCGTGGGAAATGTATTCTGAGGCCTACAGCTAAACACAGGCTCCGAGGTCTTTTCAGATCAAAGTAGATATTAAATCAACTGTCTTTTTTACACTTCATAGCATTTTGTTTTTAATTCTAAAAATTCAGCAAGAGAGTCCACAATCAGAACTACGGCACACAGAACTGTAGAGGTTAATGGTGTCCTTATTAGGCTCATGGTCCTGAAGAAAATGGACTTCTATTCTGCACATGTCCTGAAGTTGTTAACTCATGTTGAAAGGGAAAATGCCACTGATGTCAGTTACTTTAGCTCCAAACCAAACTTTACCCAAGACTGTTGGGCACATGGAGCATTGATCCGCATGCTTTCTGCTGCTGCCTCTGCTCTTCACTTTGTGCTGTTCCTTATTTAGAAGGACTTCTCTCTATATTTAGCCTAGCCCAGAGGTCTCACCCTGAGTGTCCATGGTTGCAAACAGTCCATGTGCCTTCATTCCACCCACCACCAGCTCCCAAATCATCCTGCATTGCTGTTTTCTATTGTTTATTACTTTGCATAGAATCCATTTGTGGAAGAAATCAACCAGGAATCCGAAAGATGATGCCCTTCTTGTACCTTGTGCCTGTTTTGCTGCTGTTGCTGCTATGCCCTGCTGGAGCCCTTGTCCGGATCTGCGCATTCAACACTCAGCGTTTTGCCCAAGGGAAGGCAGAAAAAGCCAACGTCATGGACGTTTTTGTCAAGGTGGAGTGTCAAGACTGGGTCTGCAGGGAGTGGAAGAGAAGGAAGAGGGAAGTGGCCCTGTCTTCTCAGCAACACCTAGTGGCTGCTGGAATCCTTCCTGAGCATAGGCAGGGCTACTTACAGGTGAAACTCAAAAAATTAGAATATCATGAAAATGTTCATTTATTTTAGTAAGTCAACTCAAAAGGCGAAACTAATATATGAGATAGACTCATTACATGCTAAGCAAGATATGTCAAGCCTTACTTTGGTATAATTGTGATGATTATGGCATACAGCTTATGAAAACCCCAAATTCACAATTTCAGAAAATTAGAATATTACATGACATCAATAACACAAGGATTGGAAATAGAACAGTATCGGACCTCTGAAAAGACTAAGCGTGCATATGTATTCAGCATCCCCATAAAGCTCGTCTGTGGAAGGAAGCATGAAGTGCTTCAAAATCTCCTGGTAGACGGCTGCATTGACCCTGGACTTAATGAAGCACAGTGGACCAACACCAGCAGATGACATGTCTCCCCAAATCAACACAGATTGTGGAAACTTCACACTGGACTTCAAGCATTGTGCATTGTGTGCCTCTCCATTCTTCCTCCAGACTCTGGGTCCTTGGTTCCCAAATGAGATCAGAAAAGAGGACTTTGGGCCACTGAGCAACAGACCAGTTTTTTTTTTTTCACGTAGCCCAGGCAAAATGCTTCTGACATTGTTTGTTGTTTAGGACCGGCTTGACAAGAGGAATGCAACATTTGAAGCCCATGTCTAGGATCTGTCTGTGTGTGGTGGCTCTTGATGCGCTACTGTGAATAGGGAGCCTTTTCACATTATTCTAATTTTCTGAGATTGTGAATTTGGGGTTTTCATAAGCTGTATGCCATAATCATCACAATTATACCAAAGTAAGGCTTGACATATCTCGCTTAGCATGTAAAGAGTCTATCTTATATACTGTATTAGTGTCACCTTTTGAGTTGATTTACTGAAATAAATGAACATTTACACCAGGTATGTCCAAACTTTGGCCCTCCTGATGTTTTGGACCATAACTCCCAGAATTCCAAGCCTGTATTTCCAATGGCAAAGAACTGTGGGAGCTGTGGTCCAAAATATCTGGAGGGCCGACGTTTGGACATGCCTGATTTACACGATATTCTAATTTTTCGAGTTTCACCTGTATGTCGGGAGAACAATGTCAATACACAACCTGAAAAGCAGAGGGAAGAAAGCTTTGGACCTCCAGCTCCTGTGGACAGTAAATCTCTTACCATTGGTCAGGCTCAATGAGGTATAAGCCTTTCTCTTGATTGAGGTTGGTGGGAACTGTAGACCAAACTATCCAGAGGACCATATGTTCCTCACCTCTCCTGTAATATGTGTGGAAGAAGCAGGGAGTACAGCTTAAAATCAGAAGCATGCTGTCAGACCAAGGTTTCTCAGTGCAACCAGATGAAAACCAAAGAGAATTATTTTACTTTCCCTGCCTTAATGGATACTTTTTCTGGCTAACCCACCCCCAAAAAACTAAATCCCCCCCAAAAAACCCCTAAAACCCAGAACTGGCAATGGGAAAATGTGAGAAGGTTTCAAATTATACACCTACTTGTTCTTTCACACAACTTGGCTTATTTCTGGTGCTAGAGTGGAGCTAGAACAGTGGTGGCAAGCCTAATGTGGCCTGTGGGTGGGATCATCAGTCACTGGGGGGACTAAAGTGAGCAGAAGCTGCCTTTCAAAAGGCCCTTTATGGGTCTGCAGGTGTCATGTTTCCTTAGGGCTGTGGTGGTAGAAAGGCCTGCAAGTGAGATACGCTGAGGTAAATCTAAAAGGAAAACAAAATTGATCCAGACACATGCTAATGAAGCCCCTCTGCTATTTCTTTTCCCTTTCTACGCACCCAATAGATCCTGTCTCGTTGTGACATTGCTGTCTTACAAGAGGTAATGGATGCGAAAGGAAAGGCAGTCCCTGCCCTGGTGGATGCTCTGAATCGGTATGTGTGAGGAATGTGGCAGAAACGCAGCATGGACAGAGGGACTATATTGCAAAGATATGACCAGGCTAAGACATTTTGCTGGCCAGACATTTCCCCTTGCCTTGGCATTCACTATACAGTATAATAATAAGAAAATGATTGGCAAATGAGTACTTTAGAGTCTGAATTCTTCCCTTGTTAAAAATTTTAGCGCTGCATCACTGAAGCACTATGGGCGTTTATACACGACCCCTAAGCTCCGCCGCAAATGGCTGCAAGGTCCGGACCTTAAAAATGTTTACCCACCACCTCCGGACTTTGCAGACAATTAAGTGCGACCCCGCCCACTTTAGCAAGACCAAACTGCAGTTTTCTTGTACCTGCTTTTTGGAGGTGACAAATATTTGATCCGGTGTAAGGATAGTGAGTGCGGGGCTCTCCTGGCTTCTGTTTGTTCTTTTTTTTGCGCCCCGCCCCTTTAAGAGATCTGAATGCTGCCCGGAACAAAACGGAGGTAAACTGGCATGCTTTTCTTTCTTTTTTCTCCCTCCCTCAGGCAGCCAGCAACCAGGAAGTGCGGAGGGGGGTGGGGACAGAGGAAGAGCGAGGAACCCCTAAGATCTCTGGTCCGAATTTAAGTGGCCAGCGGATCTTAGGGGTCGTGTAAAAAGGCCCAGCACTATGTCACTTAAAATGCCTTTAGAAAGCTGTATGTTAAAAGGGGCATTTTAGATTATCTGCACATGTGTGAACCAACACAACACAATGGTCATACAAAAGAACAATAATGGCTTTTGTACATGACAGTTCATAAAGGGACAGAGGAAAAAGCAGGACCTGAAGCCAAAGTTGCAATTCACAAATAAATGCAATTCTCTGAAGCTTTAAACAACCCCCTGCACCAGTTTATAACTGGACTAAAATATGATATAAACTGGATTTATATCACACAGTTTATAACTGGTTTAAAAGTTGGCCCATCAGGATGCACACACCAGTACTAAGACAACATGATGTTAAGTCAACTTCTAAATACCCAGACCAGTTCTTGGATTATTTCAGCAGTGTTGTTGCATCTTCACTCTCCCCAATGGTAGAACCAGCCCTAAGTAAAGGATGAGTAGGAATTTGGAAAGTGTCAATATCATAATGGGAAAGGTAGATCAGTAACAGAGAAGAGGTGAGGTGAGCCAGACAATTTTAGTACCTGAAGTGCAAAAACAACTGAAATCAGCATATAGGTGAACCTCAACCAAAACAACAACAAAAGAAGCCTCGTGGTGCAGTGGTTAAATGCCTGTATTGCAGGTAAAACTGTGCTCATGACCTGGGGTTCAATCCCAGGTAGCAGGCTCAAGGTTCACTCAGCCTTCCATCTGCCTGAGGTTGGTAAAATGAGTACCCAGCTTGCTGGGTGGGTAGGTGTGCAATGCATAGCCTGCATACTGTAATTAAAAACTGTAAACTGCCCAGAGACTACTTGAAGTGGTATGGGGCAGTATATAAGCAGAACACTTTGCTTTGCTTTACGTTACATTGGATGCAATTCATTGGAATATCCTCCTGCTCAGACCTCATTGCAATAAGTAAAAGCTATAGAAATGAACGATGCAATTCCTTATACAGGTAATTCCTCTTACTGCAGTCACATCTCCCACTGAGGTTATGTCCCTGATTGTTCTGTGCTTTGCCATTCTGGTGCCTATGATAACGCAGAAAAATTCTACCATTTCATTTTGTCCTTTTTATTCCAACCCTTTCCACCCATATGTTTTAAACATCTTGATGGGGAGTCAGGTGTGTAAGTCTGTGCCCTGACAAGTGTCTTTGGTTAAAGGCAGGGACAGCAAAAAAAAAAAAACAAGGTAGTACTGTAGTCTGTGAAAAAAGAAGACACCTGTACCAGGGGGAGCATTGCAGCTAGGTGCTTTTTTAGCTAGCAATGGCACAGTAAATAGGTTCTGTGGTATCACATAACATCCATGATGAGGATGATTCGGGCCTGTGGCAGTACATGTTTTCTCTTGAACTGTCCATACCTCTGACCACCATTTGCTACTTGCAGAAAGCAGGAAAATGAGTATCGGCCTGCCACACCCCCTTTAAGGGGTGACTACACAGGCCTCTGTCCTGCTGTTTGGTCCACTTGTGTAGACAGGCTGGTTCACTCCTTTTGCCAGCAATCAGATGACATGAATGCCAAGATGAAATGGCTGCTCCCCCAGAGCATTCCTACCCATTCCTTTCTGACACCCTGTCAGGATTGTTTCACTTCTAAGATGTGCAAATGTTTTGGTTCACTTCCATCACGGGCCGTTGCCAGATCTGGATTAAAACGGAGCTTTGCTGCTTTAAATTTCCCTTATACTACTTTAAATTTCCCAATGTTGTTAAGCAGCTTAAGAAGCCAGCTTAGCCCTGTCAGGATATTGGGAAATTAAAAATTCTTCTTCAGTGCCATGAAGGGACAGGGGGAGGAAGCAAATTTGTTTATTTTCTTTTTAAATACTATTTTAGGAAAGTGCTGATAAGCTATACTTTTTTGCGGGGGGTGGGTGGGGAGGAATGAAAAGATTCTTCCCAAAAGGAGGAAGAGAGAGGAGGGGGCCAAAGAGGGGAATTTGCTGCTGTTGTTTTCATTGTTTTGATAAGAGAGGTGGGCCAAATAGGGTCATTTGGGGTGCATATACCATGTGGATACAAGGATTGCACCAAATGGCACACTGGACCCTTAACCAACCAACCCTATTTAGTTTGGTTTGGCTTGCTCCAATTGATCCATGTAGCCATACTCCCTTTCAAATAAAGTATCATTGAATTGATCTGATTTTTTTCTTTTTCTGACAGGTTTGAGGGGGATTCTGATGCTTATAGTTACATCACCAGCCCTCTGCTGGGGCGCAGTAATTACCAAGAGCGCTATGTTTTTATGTACAGGTAAGTACCTCCATCTTCTCCACTTATTTCAATTATTGCTGACAGTGACTGGCATTTATATGTTTCCCTATAGTTCTCAAATTCGGTACTTTGGTACAACATCTCACATAAGAATGCTAAAAAGCAGGTTAGTGATATTATAAATGTACAACAGCGAGGACAGCAGGTGCTGAAATTGTTCTGGGGACTAGACTGCCCACAAACCATATTAGACTTCATTTCATTTAAAGCTAAAACATTGTCTTCCCAGCACATTATTTTTATGTCAGTCTCACAATTATCCCACCCTTGCTAACTGCTTCCCTAATTTGGGCTGGACAACTCTAATTTCTACTACTCTGAGGGGTACTCCTGCTCCCATTGAAAGCAGAAATGAGCGGGGGTTTATTTCTCTATTTTGAAAAAACCATTTTCCTACTAAAATAAAGTGTGACAGGGATGCACCTTTTTATAGGATAATCGCAATCCCTGCACGCACGCACGCACACACACACGTGCGCGCACGCACACACGCACACACACGAAAATGATTCACTCACAGTTCCTCTCAAAAAGGGAAATATATACATAATACATCAGCACTTTTTGACTCATTTTTGCCTCACCACAATTTGTCTTATGGTTTCAAATGGAATGACCGCTCCCCCATCACTTTAATTAAAGCCAGAAGTCTTTAAAATAGATCTTTAAACCTCTTCTGTTTCTGAGATTTTAAGGGGTTAACAAAAACATTAGCCACCCTTGGTTTTGGGTTTTGTTCAGGCACTTCTTTCTTTCTTTCTTTCTTTCTTTCTTTCTTTCTTTCTTTCTTTCTTTCTTTCTTTCTTTCTTTCTTTCTTTCTTTCCACTCAAAAATGAAATAGACAGCACATCACTCAAGGAATATATGAAAGTGTTGGGTGTGTGGTTTTGTTGTGAAGGTAAAAATCAATATTTAGGATAACATTATATTTAATATTAAGGGCAGTACCCTCTTGGCTGTCTAATGTCCAAAACTATTTAAAAGGCACATTACATAAGCTGATATGAGAGGCTGAAATATAGCAGGTGCAAAAGCTAGGAATTTTCTGGAATGCTGGGGAGAAACTCTTCTCCTTTTGTGCTGCTATTTGCTTTGGAAGGACATGCCCCTGTTGTTTCTTAAGGCCATATTTCAGTTCCTCCCGGGGATCTTATCCTTCTTTGTATATCTCTGCCTTTCCTTTCCCAAAGGAACAGGAAGACACGTATGCTGGATTCTTATAAATATGAAGACAATCACCCAGACCGGCCTGATGTCTTTGCACGAGAACCTTTCATTGTGCGCTTCAGCCTGCCAAACAAAGGTGAGGGCACAGAAAAACAGTGGGAATTATGACTTGACCCTATAGCAAAGGACAGGATGAATTTGTGCAGACAGGAGAGAAGTGTGGGGTGAAGCACCTCCTTTTGTGAAATGTGCATCCTGCATAAATAAATTGTAAACCGCTCAGAGAGTACTTTAAGACTGAACAGCAGCTACTAGGCCACTCATGAGACCCAAGTGGAAGCCTGGAGAGAAATTTTATTTTATTGTTTATTATTGTTTATATTTTGAATTACATATATATGGGGGGGCACCAAAATCTTTTAAGTGCTTAAGCCTCTAAGGGTCTTAATCCGGCCCTGCCTGTAGCAAACTGTAATTTCAGTCAGGTTATTCTTAAATTCTTAAGAGAATTTGAGTCTAGATTCTGAGTTGACCAGTCTCTTCTGCCCCTTGTGATTTTTTTTCCACTTCTGTTTCCTCAAGAGCTTCCAGAGTTGGTGCTGATACCACAACATACCATGCCCTCAAAGGCAGAAACGGAAATTGATGCTCTCTATGATGTTTTCCTCAATGTGCATGGGCGCTGGGGCATTGAGGTATGGCATGGTGGTGAAAAGGGTGATACACTTGTGCAAAGAGAATATTTTCCCTGTTTCTCCTGTCAGCTATTAGGGAAAAAGGAACACAAATCATGACTTCCATGGTGGGTTACTATGAAGATGCATATGGAAAAACTGGAGTCCTTGAGGGACCAAAGTCTCAGGTTGTTAAATTCTTCAGGAGAAGAGCAAGTGTTGTGGATTATTGTGATTAAAAATGAACAAATAAGCAGGGCATGTTGAAAACTGCTAAAACATTATGCGCTGGCCATTTCGGTTAAAATGTTGGTCATTGTGGTTAAAATGCTGACACTAACATTTAAGTCCAGCTGAATTTTCTGAATGCTATAGAATTGAATAAAATATATTACTTTAGTCCATCCTGAAGGCTGTTTACTTGAATTACTGTGGCTAATCACAGTAATTACCATTGCGGTTCCTGTCTCATTTCTGGAACCAATTAACTAGACGGCTTTATATGAGCTCTCAGCCCTAGGTATCCTAACAATATGAATAATAATAGTGAGCTGTGCTGCAGGATTCTTGCAAGAATTACATTTTGGGTCCTTTTCCAAGAAGAAAGTTGGGGCAAAAATACTCAAAATAAATAAATAAATAAGAATTAGAAGACAATGGGGATGAAGTCCTCTGAATATGCAAAAAGCTGCATAAACATATTAAATATATAATTTGTTATGTAATAGCTTAGGCGCAATGACCAACATCCCCTGCAAAAGCTCCAGTGGCCAGAGGATGTGTTGTCACCAGCAACAGCAGATTGCTGCTAATTCAAGAATTCCTTTCTTGATTTCAGATCTGTATATCTTCCCCTTGTTGCACATGAGTTCTATGCACCCCACAATCAAGAAAGGGACTCTTTAAACAGTAGCAATTTGCCACTGCCAATTGTGTCTGAAAACACAGTCATTCCTAATGCATCTTCAAAACTCCTCAAGGGGATACTGGCTAATATCTGGGCGAGGGTCAGGCAGTAGTAGCCAGCCCTGCCATTAGGCACAGTTGCCATAGGCGCCAGATTGGGGGTGTCATGAAAGGGTAGTAGGCTGTTCTCTATTTACACTGTTATTATTGAATTGTTACTGTGTGGTGGGGCTGGCAGCGGCATGAAGGGGAGGGTCCCTGAGACATGGTACTAAAGTGATGTGATGTGGTCAACTTTGAGTACTGTATGCTTTGACTTGGATCCACATGTTTTAGTGGGAGGAATTTGCTGTTCTACTTCAGACTGGGGGACAAATGTACTTGTCAGGCCCTGACAAATACCTAGCATAAGTCTCCTATGGCCTGTGCAGTAAGCCCCCAATCTTATTGCTCACGTATAGAATACCTAAGGCAGTGGTTCTCAACTTGGGGGTTGGGACCCCTTTAGGGGTCGAACAACCATTTCACGGGGGGGGGGGGGTGCCATGAGCCAGTGAAGAAAAAGGCACAAATGGCTTGGGTCTGGAGGGGGAGGGGGAGGAAGGGGGGGAAAGAGTGAGTTACAGCTTGATAGGTTGGAGGGGATGTCAGTCAATGGCCCCGGAGGCTGCAATTGGCTGAGGGTGCCTGTAGAGGGAAGTTCTCTACAGTGTTACCTTGTATAAAGGAATTCATTCATTCCAAATGAAATTCTGTTAAGCAAATTTTCCTTTATACAAATTTCCCATAGGAATGCATTGAAAACAGAGTAATCCCTAATCACGACCATTTTTATGTTGTACAGATTTTCCCCATAGGCAATTCTGTTAAGCAAATTTCCCCTATCTCCAGAATTTTTTATGTTGTACAGATTTTATGTTATACAAACCGTTTGTTATCCGAGGGTCCACTGTATAGCCCCTGCGGCAGTGGCCTGCCAAAGGGGGCTTGTGGCCTCTTCCAAGCAGGGCAAGGAGTCACCACAACACAAGGAACTGTATTAAAGGATCGCGGCCTTAGGAAGGTTGGGAACCACTGACCTAAGGGATGTCTACTCTTCACCCTACAGGACATGATTTTTTTGGGTGATTTTAATGCTGATTGCGGCTACGTGGCCAAAAAACGCTGGGGGGATATCCGCCTGCGTCAGAAACCTGGCTTCCACTGGCTCATTGGGGACAAAGCAGACACGACTGTACGGGAAAACACCCGCTGTGCCTACGACAGGTGGGACTGTGAAGCTGCTAAGTCAGAACTTCAGGGCAGAGGTCTGGGGCCTTCCTAGTCTGATGAGTATGGAGGGCTTCCAGATGCAACCAGGCCAGCTTATTTCTAACGATGGGGTGGAGTAAGCCCACTAATGGTTATTATTATTATTATTATTATTATTATTATTATTATTATTATTATTATTATTATTATTATTATTAGTAGTAGTAGTAGTAGTAGTAGTAGTAGTAGTAGTAGTAGTAGTAGTAGTAGTAGTAGTATTTCTTGTTTTTTTTCCTATGCTGCCTGATGTAAACCGTCCAGAGGTCCCACTCGGGACAATTGGTGCAGTATACAAATATAAAAATAAATATGTAAATAAAAGGTGTGGCCCTTAAGATGTTTTGGATGACAGCTCTTAGAAGGCTGGCCCGCATGGCCAATGTTAAGGGCCATGTCTCATTGGCAGGGCCTCCTCTCTGTATCTCGAAGTTCCTGGCACCAGCTCCCAGTGTCTCCAGCTACAGAGAGCAAAGATTTCTGCTTGGAAATCCTGGTGCCAATCAGTGTCAACAATGCTGGATGCTAGATGAATCAATAGTCTCAGCAAGTATAAGGCAGCTGCCTATGTTCTAAAAATGGTGGCGGCTGCAGCCCATTATACCCAGGAAGATCCAATACTCATCACGGCCCATCTAGCATCTACATCTACCTATATCTGTCACTGTGTCCTGAGATACAGGAACTCCAGGCGTGGTTTTGGTGAACAGGTCCACGAGGCACTTTGTTGTAATTCACATAATATATTCCCTCATCCCTAAACAGGATTGTGGTGCATGGTGACCGATGCCTGGATGCCGTTGTACCTGGTTCGGCCCAAGCCTTTGATTTCCCCAAGGCATTTGGACTGTCGGAGGCTGAGGTACCGAGGGCTTCTTGTCACTCCATTGTTATACATGCAGAATAGTTTTTCTTTGGAGGACGAATGAATTTGTTGAATGAATTTATGCTCTGCTTCTCTCTATAAAACAAATGTGAGGTGATTGCAAAATACTTAATAAAGTAAACATAATTGTCAAGGTTGAAGTATGACAGTTGAAGCACGTTGAGATAATCAAGAGTACTGTTTTCATACATTATTATTATTATTATTATTATTATTATTATTATTATTATTATTATTATTAAACTCACAGCTAACTACGCTGGATTTTGTAGTACAAATCACTAGTCGAACGCTTCCCAAGCGTTTAGGACTACGTGATGTATTGGCAAATTATGTGAGCAGATCCCAGTAAGGTGGCTTTCTGCAGCTGATTGATGGTGACTTTGGGCGTTTATACACGACCCCTAAGCTCCGCCGCAAATGGCTGCAAGGTCCGGACCTTAAAAATGTTTACCCACCAGCTCCGGACTTTGCAGACAATTAAGTGCGACCCCACCCACTTTAGCGCGACCCAGAGCAGTTTTCTTATACCTGCTTTTTGGATGTGACAAATATTTGATCCGGTGTAAGGATAGTGTTGAGACCACAGCAAGCTAATCCTGCTGCAAGCTGTTGGATTTCACAAGAGCCAATAAAAAAATCCAACACAGAGAGATCCAGGCAATATTACCAGTTTATTAGGCCTAATAAAGTTGGTAAGGCGAACGGATCACTCAAGGCAGAAGTGAGGCGTTCAGCAAACCCCAAACAGGAAACCCCCAATCTTTATTTCCTCCCTTCCCGCCCCACAGAGTGGTACCTCCTCCAGGGTTGGGCTAGGGGTGGTGTTGTGGGGGATCACCAATGAGGTGAGTCCATGAGTCTCTTGGGGGAAGGTCCTGGGCGTTCCACAGTCCATGGCCCGGACCCCTGCTTGGGTGGATTAGGCAAGAATTAATCCCTTAATGTGTGGCCAGGAGGTTTGACAATGAGAGGGGAGAAGTTAGTATTGTCCAAATGCCTGGGTAACCAGAAAACAATTAACAGGTAGATGGGGAGACCGAACAAACACAATGGGAGGTGAGGGAATCACAATGAAGGTGGAAAAGCTAATCCGGAAAGTCCTTTGCTGCCAGACTGTGTCTTGAATGGATGTGGAGATGAAACAATGATGTGCCTCAGGCTGTGATATCATCTTTGGCCCATCTGCCGGGTGTACGTGCTGGCTCCGCTTGGAGGGGATGGAGTCTCAATGGATAATTCCTCTTCAGCCATGCTGGTGCTCCTTTATTGCCCCAAAGGTGACTCCAGGAGGAATACAAGGACATGGCTTCAAGCATCTAGCCTTCCCATGGTCCAGAGGCAGATGAAGGGATTTGATGATGTCCAGGTGCTTGAGCTGGAAGCTGGAGGGCTAAGCAGGGGAAGAAAGGTGCCCCATAGAGCCCATTGTCTCTGTGAAGGAAGGAGAAGATTCCTTCTGGCAAAATCCATTCAGAGGAACCAAGCAGTTTGAACTGGTTCTTCCATGTGGCGGGGTGGCCCTTGCATGGAGGCAACGTGTACCTTGGTCCAGGCCTTGAGATACGTGAAGGAAGAAGGAATTGGGAAAATGGAGGGGTCGGGGATATTACTGGATGGCCAGGGGGGGGCACAGAGGGGATAGGTGGAGGAACCTTTATTTTGGGGAAGAGAGAGAGAGAGAGAGAGAGAGAGAGAGAGAGAGAGAGAGGAGGAGGAGGAGGAAAAGGGAAAGAGAAAATACTTCTTGGTGCCCTTTTGGCTGTGCAGGGAACGATGCAGTGATGAAAAGGGGGTTAATATGCGATGATCCCTCAACCACCCCCAAGTGTGCCAAGGTCTGGTCTACTGGGGAGTAAGGGGTTGCCCCATTTCCCCTACTTTGCTGAGGCTCAGGGGGGGCACATGTCCAGGGGGAAAAAACTATCAAATCCACGGTCCATCACCCCTAACCTTTGTTACCAAGCCTGTTCGCTTGTAGGGAAAGGAGCCAGAGCTTCTCAGCCATATCTTTTTGGGGAACGGCTGGGCCAATATGGACCAGGTTTGTTTGCATTGTGCTTGTGACGATATCAAGGATTGCAGCCGGATGCGGGGGTCTAATTTTGTCCTTGCCTAATTGACGTGTGCTCGTAGGAGCGGGTGCGGGCCTGCCTCCACAGACACGTGTCTGCTCCCAATTCACACACACACAGTTTTTTGTGTGTCCTCTACAATAGTGAGTGCGGGGCTCTCCTTGCTTCTGTTTGTTCTTTTTTTGTGCCCTGCCCCTTTAAGAGATCTGAATGCTGCCGGGAACAAAACGTAGGTAAACTGGCATGCTTTTCTTTCTCTTTTTCTCCCTCCCTCAGGCAGCCAGCAACCAGGAAGTGCGGAGGGCGGTGGGGACAGAGGAAGAGCGAGGAACCCCTAAGATCTCTGGTCTGAATTTAAGTGGCCAGCGGATCTTAGGGGTCATGTAAAAAGGCCCTTTGTCAACTCCAATTTCTTCTAAATAGTTGCATAGCTCTTTAGGCACCGCATCCAATGTGCTGATTACCACTGGGACCACCTGTACTGGTTTATGCCAGAGTCTCTGAAGTTCAATTTTTCAGGTCCTGATATTGGCATTATTATTATTATTACTGTATATGCTGCCCACTTCTTAAAGGTCTCTATTATTCTTTCCCCATCTTTTCGCCCTTCTCTCTCCTTCCTTCCCTCTTTCCACTTTCAGGCTTTGGAGGTCAGCGACCATTATCCGGTAGAGGTAGAACTATACTCAGCCTGCTGGAGACTCCAACCAGCCAGTCCAGCTGGTCTGGTCTTGCTAGCCTTAGCCATGGTCCCTTGGCACAAGGTATGAGATTTGGAACTCTTCCAATCCTGGAGATCCAGATCCAGGACTTGTGGCTGTGCTGGTCTCGCAGCAATAGAGGCCTAAGATTGCTCAGAGGATCTACTTTGCTGGAGCACGCGATCTTTTAAAGGTGTTAGATGCTTGCCAATGGACTGCACTGACTGTTGACATTTCAGAAGGCATCATATGTGACTCTGCCACATTCCCCCACCCCTAAAGACACCTTAACTTTCTTTCCTTTGAAGAAGAAAAGAAAGAAGAATGTTGAGGGTTGCCAAAGGAAGACATCATGGTATGGCCCTTGGATGCAGTTTTGTGAACATGGCAGTGTGTGATCGCGTAGTGTGGAAGGACATACAATGCATGTTTCCAGATGATGGGAACCATCAGCTCTATGCTTAGCTTTTCTATGTGGTCTACATCTGAACTGCAGAAAGCTTTCTCTGCCTTTGCCCTGGACGACTCTTGCAAAAATGACGATCGTTGGTCATCTGGAGGGCTAACACAGTTGTATCTGTGGAAACCAGCAGGGACCCGATTTGAAATACTGTGCATCACAGTGGATCAAAATGTATTTTCCCTGCTATGTTGTTGTACCTTCAGTCTCAGGCCAGAGGGCAGTGCACAAAGGGCCTTTTTACACGACCCCTAAGATCCGCTGGCCACTTAAATTCGGACCAGAGATCTTAGGGGTTCCTCGCTCTTCCTCTGTCCCCACCCCCCTCCGCACTTCCTGGTTGCTGGCTGCCTGAGGGAGGGAGAAAAAGAGAAAGAAAAGCATGCCAGTTTACCTCCGTTTTGTTCCCGGCAGCATTCAGATCTCTTAAAGGGGCAGGGCACAAAAAAAGAACAAACAGAAGCAAGGAGAGCCCCGCACTCACTATCCTTACACCGGATCAAATATTTGTCACATCCAAAAAGCAGGTACAAGAAAACTGCTCTGGGTCGCGCTAAAGTGGGCGGGGTCGCACTTAATTGTCTGCAAAGTCCGGAGCTGGTGGGTAAACATTTTTAAGGTCCGGACCTTGCAGCCATTTGCGGCGGAGCTTAGGGGTCGTGTATAAACGCCCAAAGAAACCACTCCCCACAGTTCAATGCAGAGGGGGAAGGGGCCTGAGCCAAGAGAAGGCACCTTGTCCAGGGCCACTAGGTTGCTTTCACACGGCCACTAAAATCTGCAGCAACCTTTGATCTGGATCACATACATACACCCCCGGAGCGGTCACGTGGTTGATGTCGCAGATCGGATGTTGTTCCCATGGATGCATTTTGAAAATCCGCAACTGTTCTGATCCCATGACTGAGAACCGCAGCAAAGACACCATAACAGGAGCGAAAAGGTTTTGGTGCGGATTTTCCAGAGCCTAAGTTTTGCACATGGACTGAGGAGCACATGGTCCTTCGCAGGTAGATAAACTACCATTGCCATGACCCCTGGGAGAGGGCAGAAAGGCTGCAGACATCACAAGACCAACTGGACATGGGGGATGGCCTTAGATTTCATGTCCAGGGTTATGTTCCCAGCTGAACCAGAACCCTGACTAGAGGCAGAAAAAGGCTACTGCTAGTCAAGACTATACCAGCTGCCACCAATCCGGGTCCCTCTTTCCCAAAATGACTTGGCCTATAACTTCCCCCACCCCGACAGCACGACCCTGGTTTTGGGATGATGGGAAATACAGGCCACCTTCAGAAAATGTGGAGCTCGCGAGATAGGACCTAAGTTCTTACTCTAAGTTTAAAAGGAAAACAGTTCGGACTGTATAGTTTGGGGCCTGACACATCTTTGCATCAAGGATTCCAAGGTGCCCATCTTGCTAAATGAATTTCTTGGATTCTTCTGAAGCGATTATGGACAAAGAAGAAGAGTGAGTATAGGTCTTCAGAGGCTGTTTAAGACATCACCCCTTCACAGCCACCTGTTTTCAGGTTAAATTGCCATACTGGCACTTTGCAAAAAATTAGTGGGTTCTGAATCGCCGTTTCGGCACTCGGTCTCTAAAAGGTTCGCCATCACTGCTCTAGTGCATAAAGCACACTGGCCAGTTTACAATTCCAGATTTACAGATTAAACATTGCTCCCCCATCAAGCTGGTTACTCACTTAACCAACTTTGGAAGGGTAGTAGGCTGAGTCACCCTGGAGCTGGCTACCTGAGCTCATGGGGATCAAACTCAGGTCATGAGCAGAGTCCGGACTGCAGTACTGCAATTTAATCATGGTGCCACGAGGCTCCTGAGGCAGCCTCTTTCGCTACCACACAATCTGTGCACAACTCTGTGATCTCCACTAAAGCAAGGGCACTTCTAGCATTGAGGCTAACTGCTTTCAGCCACCATAGGCTGCCATTGCCAATACAGTATTGTGGCGAAGGGCAACCCGTGGCCTTCCGGACAATGTTGGACTCCACATACCACTGCCCCCTATCACACGGGCCTTCACCCTGCAGGAAAGCCGTGCTTTCTTTACCCGTGGAGCAGAGGACTGAAAGGGCCATTTGAGCCAATCTGCTCCAGACTTCTGGTTCAGCCTTAGCCTATTTCAAAAGTGGGCATGGCATGGAAATGGCAGTAAAGCTGGAAAGTACTAAGCAGAGAAACCCAATTCCTGGCTCCACTGTGAACTCCAGCTGGGGCACACCTGACAGATCCCTGATATGGATGGGCAAAGAGGAAATGGACATTTGGTGTCGCTTGTCCTTTGTTTTTGGTTTTGATTTTAAAACATACAAACAGAATAAAAGAAAATGGGACTTCTGTGCTGGAACTGTACTAAAATGCTGTATAAGTGGCCTTAAAAACATTGAAGTAATCCTATGTATGACAGCAATTTGATTTATAAAAAACACCTTGGATAGCACTAAATTCTTCCCTCTGATTCTACAAGAAGACATAATACAACAAATAAATTATGCAAATTAAAGCCTCAACAGAGTTTTCTCATAAAACTTGAGGAAAGAAATTAATGTGTAGCATTTGTACTAGAAGAGAGACAGACGTCTATTAAAATTCAGTTTTTTTCTATAACAATGAATACTCTATCTTAAAATCTATCTATAAAATTCCTAGAACTGTTGACACCACGAAAAACCCTGCCCCCTTTTTTTCTGGGACAGAAATAGTAAATAGTGTGGTTTTAGCACTCTTTAAATGTTTTATCACTTTAGCAACATATAACTTTCTTCTCAAGTCATTGTATTTGGTATATTAAATACAAAGCAGTTTATTCAGACAATAGAGTGGTCCCCTGCCCTTTCGCATACTGCGGTCCTTCTGTATCACGGGACCGCAGTATATGAAAAAAGCCCCCCCCCCGGGGGGGGTAAGGGGGAAAAGGCCTGTTTCAGGCCTTCCATACTTACCCGAAGACTGGCGTTGCCCTGAACGGGCCTGTGAGGGCCTTCCCGAAAATCATTTCTGAGGCTTCCAAGAGCCTTTCTAGGCCTGTCGGAAGCCTCAGAAATGATTTTCGGCAATCTGGAAGTCACTTTCGGTTTGCAGGGAAGCCCTTTTGGGGCCTCCTGAAGGCCCAGGAAGGCCCTTGCAGGCCTATTTAGGGCAGCACCAGGCTGGAGGAAAGTTCAAGATCCCCCAGCTAAACCCCCAGGTCCAGCCCGATCTGCATCCACATATGGTGGATTTTCAATTATCAAGGGTCGGGTCAGGTCCCTAACCCCCACGATAGGCAGGGGGTCACTGTAATTACAGATACAGTAACTCAATGCACCTTTAACTGTTTAAATAAAACCATAAATTCCTATACTCAAATAATGCTGGGTTCTCTATTTTAAGAACATAGACATAAATTTGAAGATAAAAAGAAAAGAAAATATCTACATAAACCAAAAGAATTATTAAATATTACACATATTAATATAAATATTGTTTCATCTGCTGGTGAAAATGGCAGCACTGACTACAGGCAGAGATGGCTCTTGTTCTTAATTTCTAGAGTAACTATCCAGGTGTAAGAGGGAAGATCTTCACTTATTTAATTTTATTTTCTCATGTGAGAATGAGAGATTTCAAACATTTTCTCCCCACTGGGTAAGACTGCAAGAATTGTAGTTCATTTTTCATAGTGTTTTTACTGCTGTTTCTGTTTTCTATATGTGTTTACTTTATTGGAAGACTTAATTCAGTGGCTCTTACCCATGATCAGCAAGGGTGTGGCCTTGCACACGTGGCTGTTCGTGGTCTCTAACACTTCCATGCCACTGCCATCCATGTTGCACCTGTTGATGGTACTGTTGCCAGAGTTGATCTCTTGAGACCAGGAATTAATAAAAACATATTCAAGTGAACCAAAGTGATGCCATGTTGATTCCTCTGTATGCCTTCATCTTTACCTTATTGTGCTTTGTAAGCTATCTGAAACTGTTTCAACTTTACTGGAATGTTTGTGCCTTGGCAAGAGAGAAAGAAGAGCCTGTGGTTATATGTTCATGCTTTCTGTACTTAAATGTGTACCCTGCCTCTGCTAGTTGTGATTTTTCCTTCTGCTTCAGGGGGGAAAGGCCGACCCCCTTCCTTTATCCAGCTGAATAAATGAATGGTGATTTGGATCTCTGCTTGTCTCAGAAGTTTTTGGCTAAATTATTTTGATACAAGCAAAGTTTGGGATTAGCCTGAACTCAACAGATCCAGTACAGCTTGCTTTGCTCATAGTCAATGGAGAGCCCTGAAGCCAAAGGATCATTATTCTAACCTGGCCGATGCACCACAGCACCACTGCCAGCACCCATGCTTTGCAATGAAACTCTGAAAACTGCTACCTGTCTAGGCAACATTGGCAGCTCTCCATGGCCTAGGGCACCCTCGAGCTCTGCAGTTCTAAGTTCCGTTTTACACGACCCCTAAGATCCACTGGCCACTTAAATTCGGACCAGAGATCTTAGGGGTTCGTCGCTCTTTGGGCGTTCCCACCCCCTCCGCACTTACTGGTTGCTGGCTGTGTGAGGGGAGGGAGAAAAAGAGAAAGAAAAGCATGCCGCTCACCTCGTTCTGCCTCTAGTCTCTGTAAAAGTAGCTCTTAAAGGGGTGGGAGCCAAAAAAACAACAAACAGAAGCAAGGAGAGCCCCGCACTCACTATCCTTACACCAGATCAAATAATTTTCACTGTCCCAGAGCAGGTACAAGAAAAGTGTGCTGGGACGCGCTAAAGTGGGCGGGGTTGCACTTAATTTCCTGTTAACTCCGGAGCTGGTGGGTAAACATTTTTAAGATCCGGAGCTGGGAGCCATTTGCCCCGGAGTTTAGGGGTCGTGTATAAATTGTTGTTATATAAATTGATTTCTGCCAATTCCCTTCTCAATATTTTTCTAGGTGCTATGTTGTTGCCACCTGTCCAATACAGCTTCCTGTGTGAAGTAAACCCATAAGAAAAGTTAATTCTGCATCATAATCTGCAACCCTTTTGTATTCTCTGCTAAATTTTACTAAATTTTCAGCTTATTATCCAATACTTGTGCTTTACTCTACAATCTCTTTTCCACCAGAGATCCAGTAGTCCAACACAACAAGTACTGATCTTCAAAGCACACACAGATATTAAAGTTCTGAATTTTTCATACCTGTAAGATTTTTCTCAGACCAGCCAGAAGCCCTCCAAATAAAACCTCTCTTTGTTTTATTTTGGTCACCTGCTTCTCTCTGCCAGGTCCTAAACGTGTAAGAAGGCAATTCTCAAGAAAGCATTTAGAAATGGAGAATATTATTTTGAGAGAGATGAGGTATTTGAGAGACAGGACAAATAAAAATGAGGAATGTAGAGTCTAAAGAGGAAATCTACAGTAAAATAAAATATACAAAGAGAAAAGCTAAAATCAAAACTTCCAAAGAATGGTGGAAGCAGACTTCTGAAAGTGTGATCGTGTTATTAAGCTTGATACGGGGAGGTCTGAGGACAACAATGGCAGTATGGTTACTGATGCTGGCAGTATTGTACCAAGTGTCAGCGTTAATCCATGGGGGAGATCGGAGAAGAGAGATGATTTGGAGAATGGTGGCATTCCCAGATGTAACAACTATACGGACTAGTTACTGTGTAGAATCAGTGAAGGTGTTTGCGATGATAGATCCAGTGAAACTGCTTGAAAGATCAACAAGAACCTATTGCGTACCAGGAGAGGGTTTACCAGCAGCACTAAAGAGGACTCTGTTGAACTTATCCAGAAGTTATGTCAGAGAGTTGAGTCCCACATTCAAAGAACTCAAGGAAACAGGGCATCAATTTATTTTGAACTGGACTTTGAGTTTTTGTGCCAGAGGAAGCGATCACCCATGGCGTGTCATCGTGCAATGGTTGCAGGAAGGAACAAAAAACATTGATTACATAGACTATGGTTAACTAATAATAATGTAATTATTTTATTGCTGATCTATGTTTTGTTTTAAGAAATGTGGAAATGTAATATAAAATGTGAAAAACGTAAGGTTATACAAGTAAACTGTAAGTAAAATGTTTATGTGATTCTTAGAATGTAAGTTAAGGACAAAAATAGTATGTATATTGATAAGTAAATAGCATAAAATATATGTATAACTGTATGCTTACTGGATATGCAAAGGTATATTGATTGGTAAGTGTAATTCCAGGAATTTAATTTTAAGTGGGCAAACTGATTGGAAAGTTTACCCCTTTAACATTAGTTAATTAATGGGGGGAGGTAAAACAAGTATGAATATTCATGAGTCTGTTTTGAATAGCCAATCACTAAGCTGGTGGGAGTGGTTAAGAATGTTATATATGGAAACCTAATAGGTGCTGGGGAGTTCAGTTAGAGTTGGAGTTGAGAGCAGTTCAGTTCAGTTCAGTTGAAAGAGCTGAGAGTCAGTTGGGATTGTCAATTGGGATTGTCAGTTGGGATTGTCAGTTGGTCAGGTGTGAGATCCTGCCACTGAAAAGGGTCTGGTTTCTAAAGGATATACGTTATTATAAGAACTTATAATTGCAAAGCAATACAATAACATCGGCTAAAGCTATCATAATATTGAACTTCTATTTGTAAACTAATAAACGTTTCAATGTTTTATTTTAAAATTATATAACCTGGTGTGACTCTCTCTCAAAGACATACAAATATCCAGTTAATCTGGTGATGGCAGTATGTGAAAACCCAGTGTGTGATGTGGTGTATGTCACAAATATGTCACAGATGGTACCGTTGCCAGAGCTGAGTCAATACAGCTTGCTTTGCTCATAGTCAATGGAGAGCCCTGAAACCAAAGGATAATTTTTCTAACCTGGCCAGCACCCATGCTTTGCAATGCAACTCTGAAAACTACCACCTGTCTAGGCAACATTGGCAGCTCTCCATGGCCTAGGGCACCCTCGAGCTCTGCAGTTCTAAGATTGTTATTATATAAATTGATTTCTGCCGATTCCCTTCTCAATATTTTTCTAGGCGCTATGTTGTCGCCACCTGTCCAATACAACTTCCTGTGTGAAAGAAACCCATAAGAAAAGTTAATTCTGCATCATAATCTGCAACCCTTTTCTATCCTCTACTAAATTTTCATCTTATTGTCCAATACTTGTGCTTTACTCTACAATCTCTTTTCCACCAGAGATCCAGTAGTCCAGCACAACAAGTACTGATCTTCAAATCACACACAGATATTAAAGTTCTGAATTTTCCACACCTGTAAGGTTTTTCTCAGACCAGCCAGAAGCCCTCCAAATAAAACCTCTTTGTTTTGTTTTGGACACCTGCCAGGTCCTGAACCCCACTGATCCAGGAAAATTCACTTCAACAGTCTGTGCCTTTTACAGGAAACCTTTCTTTACTTAAAGATCTCCCACGAAATAAACCACCAGACTTGCCAATTAAAAGTTCAGTTTAAAATCACTAACTTTTCTTTTTCTTTATAAATATTTCAAAGAGGTCTGGTTTTTCAAAGGCACGCCTAGATTTCTTTCAACATCTCACTGCTGTGCCACCAATTTGTTGAAGCAGTGGTTGGGCTTCATGAAGCTGTATTTTAACTTGCAATGTTGAGTACCTGCTGCAGTTTGATTGCCATTTCTGGTGAAAAGGAAATTGGGCAATAGTAGAAGGCAGAGGTACTGTTAAGTAAAAGGAAAGTTATTTGACAAAAAATCTGTAAAGAAGCAGTGAAACAGACTTACTCATTAAGTCTGGGAAGTGTGTCAACTTAAGAGATACGGTGTCCGTTTTGACAGTTTCTGCTATTAGCTGAGCCAAGATACAAAGTAACCAAAAGGGTTGGTCAGAGAAAATAACTTGAATAAGCAAGGTTTAAAAAAAATTAACACCTATATTAGTTATAATTTAAGCAAAGAGTTAATGCCTGCAAAAAGAAACAAAACGATGGACACTGGCCTTTGAGGGGGAAAATGATATTCCTCAGGAAGTGGAAGAGCAGAATCGCTGTAATGTTGATTAAACTACTGAAACCCCCAAACTTTTAAAATGAAAAATGGAACAGGAATTTAAATTAAGAGAATTAGAAATTAAAGAGAAATCTAAACAGATGGAATTACATTTATTTATTTATTTATTTATTTATTTATTTATTTATTTATTTATTTATTTATTTATTTATTTGACTTTTATGCCACCCATCTAGACCTAGGGCTACTCTGGGTGGTTTACAACATGTGATAACATAACAATTAACAAAGGAATACATTTTAAAAACAAAAATACAAGGTACATAATAAAATAAAGTATACATAAATCAAGAACAAAAAACTGAAATGAAGATAAAATTAAGATAAAAATGCCAGGGGATTGATAAAATGGGGGGGAGAAGAGAAGAAATGTGGTAAAAATACAGTTGGAAAGGGAAAGAGAGAAAGAACAATTACAATTACAGTTGGAAAGAGAGAGGTTAGACTTATAGGAAAGAAATAAGGAATGTGAATTACAATTTCAGCTAGCGTTAAAGAAAATGGAGCTGACAGCTCAGTCCAATTGAAATAACAATAATTCAGTGGGAGGAAATTTGAAAGTGGACCTTAAAAGATTTCTAGTTTATAGAAAAAAATGATTGTATTGAATCATTTTAATCTCCTTTGAAAGAACATGCTTGGAGTTTGACATACAGGAAGATCAGAAAATGTCTTGTTTACGTCCACAGATTAGTGGTGTTTTGTTAGAAATTGGCAAAAAAAGCATAAAGCTATCAATATCTTAAAACTTTAGTGTGCAAGTGTGTGGGGATAACTGCTGAACAGTGTTGAGAAAAATCGCAGTTTCAATAAAGGGAATGACGACACATATTCCCAGACAGGATACAAGTTAATAAATTTGCTGGAAAGATGGCTGGAAAAAGAACAGGTGACACACTTGGAGCAAACGAAGCAAGTAATTGGTTTAGAACATTTTTATAATTTGGTAAATCCGGAGTTGAGGTTTCTAGTCCAGCAAAAGTCCCCTAAAACTGTTGAGCAGGCGGCTGAGATTGCTGATCATATCATTCTATTGAAACATCCCAGATCCTCAGAAATTGAATTTAAAAATTGTGAAAATAAAAATAAAATGGAGCAGTTTGAATGCAAACCATTTAAGCAAGCACTAGAGAAAGGGGAACATTTTAAAGCACAGGGACAGGGGCCTGCAAAAACATATGGTACTGAGGGAAAAGTAAATGAATTTGGCAATACTAGTCAAAAGGGTCCTTATGTATCTATTCTAATGAAATTGGATATTTAAAAAGGGATTGTTATATTTTAAATAATAAACAGCCTGACAGTAATCAGAAAAAGGTGTTTTACAATTAAAAGTATAAAAGTGAACAGGCAATTGCAGACAGAGAGAACAATGTAACTAGAGAGGGAAAATTGGCCCAATGCCCAGAAGTCAAAGAGGCTAAAATAGTACATTGTTACTTTATTAATTCAGGGAATAATTTATTGTCAAAATCTGGAGAAATTATAAATATTAATGGAAAAAATATATGGGATTAATAGATTTATGTACCCAAATGTCTATTGTACATGCAGCTATTTTGAAATCAAGTAGCATAATAGAGGGACAAAAGTTGTTGGTTAAGTGGATTGGTCTTGAACTAATTAAATTACAAGTGGCTAAAGTCAATATTCAAATTAGGGAATGGACTGGACAGTGGGAGGTCGCAGTTTCAGACCAAATTCCTACTGTGTTCCTGATAGTTCCTGTTGTCGTAGACCATGTACAGAGTGCACATGTGGTAAAGAAAGAGAAGGGTGTACCAAAACTAGAAAATAAGAAAAGTGTCAAGAATAGAGAAGATTTACCACAAAATACTGTACTGTATTAAATGTTGTTAAGAAAGCAAATGAGGAGGTCAAAGAAATAGGCAGTTTAACTGTCAATAACTGCCATGACATGCCATTTGCAGTAGAAAAGAAGGAGGGAAGAAAGTCTAAAAGAATGTTTGGGGGCTGTAGATAGTCAAGAGCTACCAGTGAGACCTAAATCATTTGAAATGGAAAGTAACCTGATATATAAAGAGACAGATTTAATGCCACTGGGAAGGAAGCATGGTTTACCTAGCAAGTTGGTAGTGCCTAAGAAATCCAGACAGCAGATATTTGAGGAAAGACATAGAAATAGATTTAAAGTACACAGAGATATGGCAAAGATGAAACAAAGTAACCTGTATTTAAAACAGAAGGGTGGCTGGAGTTTTTAGAACTTCAGCAAAGTTTTTAAAAGACCTAAGAAATCTACTAACATAAGTCCTTTCCAGATAAAAATGTTTAGAGGGATTATTTTACTTAAGACAAATCAAAGCAGACAAAAACATGTGAGAAGGCAATTCTCAAGAAAGCATTTAGAAATGGAGAATATTATTTTGAGAGAGATGAGTTATTTGAGAGACAGGCCAAATAAAAACGAGGAATGTAGAGTCTAAAGAGAAAATCTACAGTAAAATAAAATATACAAAGAGAAAAGCTAAAATCAAAACTTCCAAAGAATGGTGGAAGCAGACTTCTAAAAGTGTGATGGTGTTATTAAGCTTGATACGGGGAGGTCTGAGGACAACAATGGCAGTATGGTTACTGATGCTGGCAGTATTGTACCAAGTGTCAGCGTTAATCCATGGGGGAGATCGGAGAAGAGAGATGATTTGGAGAATGGTGGCATTCCCAGATGTAACAACTATACGGACTAGTTACTGTGTAGAATCAGTGAAGGTGTTTGCGATGATAGATCCAGTGAAACTGCTTGAAAGATCAACAAGAACCTATTGCGTACCAGGAGAGGGTTTACCAGCAGCACTAAAGAGGACTCTGTTGAACTTATCCAGAAGTTATGTCAGGGAGTTGAGTCCCACATTCAAAGAACTCAAGGAAACATGGCATCAGTTTATTTTGAACTGGACTTTGAGTTTTTGTGCCAGAGGAAGTGATCACCCATGGCGTGTCATCGTGCAATGGTTGCAGGAAGGAACAGAAAACATTGATTACATAGACTGTGGCTAACTAATAATAATGTAATATTGTTATTTTATTGCTGATGTATGAGGAAGTTGTTTTTTTAAAGAAGTGTGGAAATGTAATATAAAATGTGAAAAATGTAAGGCAATATAAGTTAACTGTAAGTAAAATGTTTATGTGATTCTTAGAATGCAAGTTAAGGATAAAAATAGTATGTATATTGGTAAGTAAATAACATAAAATATATGTATAACTGTATGTTTACTGGATATGCAAAGGCATATTGATTGGTAAGTGTAACTCCAGGAATTTAAGTGGGCAAACTGATTGGAAAGTTTACCCCCTTAAAATTAGTTAAGGGGGGAGGTATGTGACAAAAAGGGTAAAACAAGTATGAATATTCATGAGTCTGTTTTGAATAGCCAATCACTAAGCTGGTGGGAGTGGTTAAGAATGTTATATATGGAAACCTAATAGGTGTTGGGGAGTTCAGTTAGAGTTGGAGTTGAGAGCAGTTCAGTTCAGTTCAGTTGAAAGAGCTGAGAGTCAGTTGGGATTGTCAGTTGGGATTGTCAGTTGGTCAGGTGTGAGATCCTGCCACTGAAAAGGGTCTGGTTTCTAAAGGATATACGTTATTATAAGAACTTATGATTGCAAAGCAATACAATCACATTAGCTAAAGCTATCATAATATTGAACTTCTATTTGTAAACTAATAAACGTTTCAATTAGAGATGGGCACGACTTGAAAAAATTTTTTTTCGAGTTCTCAGTCGGGCCGGTTCCGTTTCGGCTCGTTTCCGTTTTTCGCGAAAATTTGCAAAAATTAGTCGGTTCGTTTTTTCGTTTTTTCGTTGTCGTTAGTACTGGTTTGCGGAGGGGGTAGCGGGCTCCTGGAGGGAGCTGCAGGAGTCAGCCAGAGCCACAAGTGACGGACTGGCAGACTCTTTGCACCCGCTGTGTCTCACGTACTTGCATGTAGTGCAATGCAAGTAGATCTGGCTTAGGGTTAAGACGGCTTAGCGCAACGGCTAGGGTTAGGCTAGTTACGGGTGAGGTTACGGTGAGTATTGGGGTGCATCTGGGTGCCTCTCTGACCCACTTAGAAGGACAGTGTACTGGCGTATGGGTTAGGCGTAGGGTTCGGGTTTGGGCTACGATTAGTGGGCTGTTTATGCCCGATTGGCACATCCCAGAAGTCTCTGTGGTCAACCTGGCCAAGTGGCCATGCGATTGGTGGAAAATTTGCATGGTCTACTCCCATGGGAGAGCCCATCATTGCGAATGCGCAGGTAAAAAAAAAATAAAATAAAATAAAATAAAATAAAATAAAATCAACAGAGACTTTTTTTGCAAGAAAAACCCACTGCTGCTCCTGTAAAAATTCAAGCATTTAAAATAGCTAATTTCCGCATGTTTCTGTGGTGCTTTGGTGGGGTTTTGGGCAACAATTTCAAAAAAAAATATTGCGGTCACCATTTTGGATCCCCCCCCACCGCATGGCAAATGGATGCGCCCTCCCAGCCTGGTACAGTCAGCAAAACCTGGCCATGCGATTGGTGGAATGGCTGCAAAACTTTGCATGGTCCACTCCCATGGGCGAGCCCATCATTGCAAATGTGCAGGTGTAAAAAAATAAAATAAAATAAAATAAAATAAAATCAACGGAGACTTTTTTTTTGCAAGAAAAACCCACTGCTGCTCCTGTAAAAATTCAAGCATTTAAAATAGCTAATTTCCGCATGTTTCTGTGGTGCTTTGGTGGGGTTTTGGGCAACAATTTCAAAAAAAATATTGTGGTCGCCATTTTGGATCCCCCCCCCACCGCATGGCAAATGGATGCGCCCTCCCAGCCTGGTACAGTCAGCAAAACCTGGCCATGCGATTGGTGGAATGGCTGCAAAACTTTGCATGGTCCACTCCCATGGGCGAGCCCATCATTGCAAATGTGCAGGTGTAAAAAAATAAAATAAAATAAAATAAAATAAAATCAACGGAGACTTTTTTTTTGCAAGAAAAACCCACTGCTGCTCCTGTAAAAATTCAAGCATTTAAAATAGCTAATTTTCACATGTTTCTGTGGTGCTTTGGTGGGGTTTTGGGCAACGATTTCAAAAAAAATATTGCGGTCGCCATTTTGGATCCCCCGCACTGCATGGCAAATGGATGCGCCCTCCCAGCCTGGTACCAGCAGCGCAGCAGTAGCAATAGCCAAGGAGAGGGGGGCGGGGAACCCCCCCCCAAATAAAACACCCTTCTGGCCTGGTAGGTGCCCTCAGACAGTTTTCGCCTACTTTTAGGGCCGGGAATCGGGTTTTTTTTTAACTTTTAAAAACTTTTTTCTGTGCCGCTTGGCATTGCGCGATGCAAGTAACGAGCACGACAAATCAGACCAAATTGTTCGTTCGTCGGTTCGAGCTTGAAGTCTGGGGCAGTGATTCCCGTTACCGTTTCTGTAGAGTAACGGAAACGAGTAACGGAAACGGAAACGGGAATACCGCTAAGTCGTGCCCATCTCTAGTTTCAATGTTTTATTTTAAAACTATATAACCTGGTGTGACTCTCTCTCAAAGACATACAAATATCCAGTTAATCTGGGGATGGCAGTGAGTGAAAACCCAGTGTGTGATGTGGTGTATGTCACAAATATGTCACAGATGGTACCGTTGCCAGAGCTGATCCAATACAGCTTGCTTTGCTCATAGTCAATGGAGAGCCCTGAAACCAAAGGATCATTATTCTAACCTGGGCGACGCACCACAGCATCTCACTTTCACCCAAGTTTTTGCATAGAGGCAGCGAATCAGGAGCAACAGCCGCCTGTCAATGTCAGTTGCCTCCAATTTCTGCCAAATTCTTTCTCGTGGGATCATATCAAATTCTGACTTAAAACCGATAAAGGCTGTGTGTAGTGCTCCTTTAATCTTAGATGAATATTTGTCTACAAGGTGTTGTAAAACTATACCGTGCTCTCCTGTGGAATGTCCTGATCTAAATCCTGCTTGCTCATCTTCTAAAAGATTTTCTTCATCTATCCAGCTTTGCAATTTCTCAAGAAGATTATGGGCATACAATTTGCTGATGACACTTGGCAAGCTGATTAGTCTATAATTTGTAGGATCTGCTCTTTTCCCTTTTTTATAAATTGGGATAATGATAGCAAGTCCCCAATCCTCAGGTATACGTGCAAGCTGGTCAATGTGTGTAAATAATGTTGCTAATACTAGGGCACACCAATTAATATTGACTTTAAGGATCTCAGGGGGGATATTATCACTCCTGGGTGCTTTTCCTGCTTTAAGCTTAGCAATAAATCTGGTAATTTCAGAGGTGGAAACAGGGGGCCACTCGGGGAGATCAAGGAGTGCAGTTTGTGGGATCAAAATCCAGATTGTCTGGCAGCATATAGATCAGTAAAATATGATTCCCAGGTCTTAACACGCAAGAGTTAATTTGTTCCACCTACTTGACCATCTAGTCTTCTTGAGACTATCTCCCAAAAAGTGACTGAATCGTGTAACCTTGATGCTGTAATTCATTTCTGCCAGCTCATCCTCAATGCTTGATTCTTTTTGTATTTGATTAGTTTTTTATATTTTTCTTTAGCAGAAATGAATCAGGTGGAAGGGATGGTAAATTTGCTTCCCTGTATCTCTTAGAGATTCCTGTCAGCAGATTCTTCATATCTAAGCATTCCTGGCCAAACCATGGATTGGATCTACCGGTATTACAAGAGGGAACATTGTGTCTTGTGGGGTTTTTATTGGTCCAGCATCCTTGTAGTGATGTGACTATTTCTTGATGTAAGTCAAGGGCTTTTTCAGGGGAATTTGTTGTCAAGAGGGATTCCAGTGCTCTCTGACTGCTCTCTGACTGCAGAAATGCAGTTTTGTAGCACACTCTGCCTTGGCTAACCATCTCACCCTAGATACTCCAATTTCTGCCCCTAAACTGAGCTGTGGTTTATAATCTGCATGAACATTCTGGCTCTGACAGGATAGGGTTGTAATCAGAGGGAGATGGTCACTCTCCGTGTGTGTATCAACTCCAAAAAAGTACCAGATTTAACAGGTCGTGACTCGTAAGAAATGATGAAATAATAACTGAAGCACCACACGCTGCCAGGAAAGTATATTCTCCAAATTTATCCTCCTCCACTCCTCCATTTAGTAACACTAAATTCAAGCTATTTATTATCTGTAAAAGACAAAGTCCAGAATAGTTACAGACCTGATCTTTGGACTGCCTGTCATGGATCAAGTGTCCCATTTCCATTTCAGGAGCATGTTCACCAAAACGATGGCAAAGGGCTTCATCATTTTGACCAATTCTGGAATTAAAATCTCCTGCCGGTATTACAGATGCATTGGGGTAAAGAGATATCATTCTGCTAATAAAATTTTGCAGGTCTGCCCACCTATCCTTATTTTGTTGTTTATGTTGGAGTGGAGGTAGATACACAACAAAGTAAAAGATTGAAACTTAATAACCAAGGATATTGCCATATTGGTTGATGTGGCTGAGCTAATTTTGGTGGCTCGAAGCTTAGTAGAAACTAGTAACCCAAGGCTTCCTTTAGCTCCACCTCCCCTAGAACTTGGTTCAGCTTTCAAGGTGTAACTTGTAAAACCATCTAACTCTGCTCTTTAGTCTCCCAGGTCTCTTGGAGGTATAATATGTCGTATTCCTTGATGAAATGTTGGAAGGAGGGCTCCAGGTGCTTGCCTTGCCAACCCACAATGTTCCAAGAGATGAATGTCAGCTGGGAATTTTGTTGAGAAAGTAGAGGCCAGTCAGTAATGGGCATTTTCTTTTCAGGAGGGGATCTGATGGAACTCTCTCTCTCTGGACATCCATCCTGATATAGTTTGCCCTTGTTCAGTCTGATATGTCCCGAGATAAATCTTTTAATGGATGAGGGGAAATGATTGGATACAAGGAGGCTTCCTAGCCTGCTACATTCCACAAAACCATTTTGGCAGGAGTATATGAATAACAGAGATAATTTGTTGCCATTGGACTTGGCATCTCTTCAGGTTCAATAAGGGCCTTTTCACACGACCCCTCAGATCCGCTGGTCCCTTAAATTCAGACCAGCGATCTTGAGGGTTCCTTGCTGTTCCTCCGTCCCCACCCCCTCCGCACTTCCTTGTTCTGTCTGCGGGAAGGGAGGGAGGGGGGGAAAGCCTTAGACACGGACAAAAGAAGAAACCCTTACCTCCCGTGCGTGGAAGCTTGCTCCGATCCCCGGTTTTACTTCCTGGTTGCTCTTAAAGGGGCGGAGGCGAAAGAAAAACAACAAAAAGAAGCAAGGAGAGCTCAGGCACTCTCCGCATCAAATATTTTTCACCTCCCAAAAGCAAGTACAAGAAAGTGCAGCTGGGTCGCGCTTAGGTGGGCGGGGTCGCACTTAATTGTCTGCAAACTCCGGACCTGGTGGGAAAACATTTTTAAGGTCCGGAGCTTGCAGCCCTTTGCCGCGGAGCTTAGGGGTCGTGTATAAACGCCCTAAGATATAGTTTTGGGACCTCTGTAGGTGCTAGATGGGCTGCATTGGGTCATCCTAGTTTTAATGGCTTTCCTGTCTGATCTGGAGAATTTGCCCCTTCACAATCTAAACAAATTGGTTGATTTTTTAAAAGGACTTAAGCTGCATACTGTACATATGGGAAAATGATGTCTATTTCACGAGGTTTAGTATTGCCCTTTCTTTCAGGAACTCCCAGTTTGTAATCTTCCAAGTGTCTCATTTCATCCCAGCCACTGGAAGATAAGCCTGGTTCAGTGTGTTTCTAAGCAGCATGAATCTCCACTTTAGTAACCTGGAGCCCCCCACCGCTCTTTTTATCCATAGATTCTGCTTCCCCTGTACCAGTAACTGATTTATAAACCATCTGGATGTCCTTTTCACTTTTAGCTGCCAACTGCAGCTCATCAGAAGTATCACCCATATAAGGTTCCTAAGAATCCTTAACTTGACTTGATTTTTGCACTAGACATTTAGTGATCATAGATGTTAACTACCTAGTGGTGTTTTTCCTTTTAATTTTTAATTTTTTTAATTGTTTTGATATTTTGGATATATTAATGTTGAATCAATGTCCATATTATGGAAGCATTTCTATTTCTCCTTTGACTCCTCCTCAAATGACCCATATTTCCATAAATACAATATGCATTACAGCTGCACAGAACTGTATTTACAGTACCATTTTAATGACTATTTCAAATAACTCAATACAAAGCTTATGTAATTCAAAAATTAAACTTTTTATTAAACAAAATAAACTTCTGATTACAAAGGTTAATCTACTGTTCTTGAATCCCCAGTCTATCCATTACTCTCTGCATCAATGCCTCCAATGCTGACCCTGTGTAGGAAAAAAACACCGTATTAATTTTGTATAAAACCCAGCATGACTTGGTAACATATTATACACCATAGTTAAGTTTACCTGTTGAGGATTATGACATTATGCACTGATACTCTTTGGCCGCAAGGTCACTGCTGGTGATGTCGCACACCCTGTGTGGTACAAAATTAGTTGCTGAAGACATAGAAAGGCATGCAGAAAGACTTGTTTTCCCTTTAACTCTGCTGTGAAGGATGATTCCAGAGCACAACTAATCCAATAACGTGGCATTAAATTATTTTCCCAATATATATGAAACTAACTAACTGAGGGCCTTTTCACACGACCCCTAAGATCTGCTGGCCACTTAAATTCGGACCAGAGATCTTAGGGGTTCGTCGCTCTTCCTGTGTCCCCACCCCTCCGCACTTCCTGGCTGCTGGCTGCGTGAGAGGAGGGAGAAAAAGAGAAAGAAAAGCATGCCGCTCACCTCCGTTCTGCCTTTCGCCCAGTCTCTGTAAAAGTAGCTCTTAAAGGGGCGGGAGCCAAAAAACAACAAACAGAAGCAAGGAGAGCCCCGCACTCACTATCGTTACACCGGATCAAATAATTTTAACCTCCAAAGAGCAGGTATTTGAAAGGTGCGCTGGGACGCGCTAAAGTGGGCATGGTCGCACTTAATTTCCTGTTAACTCTGGAGCTGGTGGGGAAACATTTTTAAGCTCCGGAGCTGGGAGCCATTTGCCCCGGAGTATAGGGGTCGTGTATAAACGCCCTGAGATGCATATAGCTTAAGAAGACATGTTTTTACATTTCACTTCATCTGTGGCACTGCAATTTTGGTTTCCTGGACAATGGGTCTGGGAAAAATAATATTTATTTATTATTTATTTATTATTTATTTATTGAATTTTTACCCCGCCCATCTTCCGAAGCGGAACTCTGGGCGGCTTCCAAATAGCTGAGCAAGTCAGCGAGCAGTACAATATAAAAGAGACAAATAGAGCAACAATACAAAATTAGACAACAGCAGAGATAAAAACAACATTTTAAAACAACTGGGGCATCTTAAAATCTTGACTTATGGTCGCAGCTCAGCAGCAATAATTGTTTGCAGGCGTGTCGATGGCGGGGAAAGGAAAAAAACAACAACCTTAGGTTGCGCTGCCATACGCCTCACTGAAGAGAAGGGATTTTAAAGCTCGGCGAAAGGCTAACAGGGACTCTGCAGAGCGCACATCAGGTGGTAAGCTATTCCAAAGGGAGGGGGCGGCCACCGAAAAGGCCCGATTACGGGTGATGGACTTTCGGGCCTCTTTCGGGGTAGCGACCCGAAGTGTGTGCGCTCGCAACTGCCGGACTGGACGGGCCGAGGTTGATTGCTGGACGATACGCTCTGACAGGTAGTCCGGGCCCAGGCCATGGAGGGTTTTATAAACTAAAACCAGGACCTTGAATCTGATCCGGGATGCAATGGGTAACCAATGCAGGTGAGCCAGAACTGGGGTGATATGGTCGTAACGACGCACACCCGCCACCAGTCTGGCTGCCGCATTCTGCACCCGCTGCAAATGCCGGAGGAGAGTCAAGGGCAACCCTATGTAGAGAGCGTTGCAGTAGTCCAACCGCGAGATCACCAGCGCTTGCACCACAGTTCTTAGGGAGTCCCCATCTAGATATGGGCGGATCTGGGCAATTTGATGAAGGTGGTAAAAGGAGGATCTGGACACGGCAGCCACCTGGCCTTCCAGAGTGAGTGCCGGGTCCAGAACCATGCCCAGGTTCCGAGCCCTGTCCGCAAGCCGGAGGGAAACCACATCCAAGCTTGGGAGAGGGCCTCCATATCCAGATGGGGAACTCCCAAAGAACATCACGTCAGTCTTCTCGGGGTTGAGCCTAAGCCTGTTCGCCCTGGTCCATGTCAGTACCGCGTCCAGGCACTGGTCGAGGGTCCGGACAGCTTCCACTGCAGAGGTAGAAAAGGAGAGATAGAGCTGCGTGTCATCAGCATAACTTACATCATTCAGAATGTTCCTGGATAAGAGCAATAAATTGCTCCATCTCCTCCCTGTGCACACATTGCACATGGACAATGTCCTCCTGCAGCTGTGGCACTGCAATGACAGAAACACCACAGATTAGGTGGAGGCGTTTGTTTTCGCAATAACCATCACTTACTTACTTCTGCCTTGTACGTACCAGGAGGAAGTTCACGCGCTGCCTCCTCCACTGGTTCTTCCTCTCCCCCGATGAGGGCCCCCCTGTCCTCAAGGGCCAGCGGTGCCACAGGTCCAGCTCCTATAATATGGAGAAGGAGAAGCATGTGTAATAGATATATGTTGGAGACAATTTGTACGAAGCAGCAACTACATTGTGGGGTTTTGCCCTCGGGGATTGAATAATAGAAAGAGTTTGTCATTGGGCAATCTCATGCACATGCCCATACACTTGGGTTGCTGAAGGCGGTTTTTGACTTCAAAACGAACACCAGAATAAACCACCTTTTGTTTTGGAAGTGGGATCCACAGTTGACAACAGTGGGTGATGGTCAGACCCAGAGCATTTCTTTTAGCATTTCTTCCCCCACCCCCCAAGGGAAAAATGATATCTGACCATTGGAGAGAATTTCCCTTCCCTTCCCCTTCTCTCTCTTCTCTCTCTTGCCAACATGCCAAGACAATCCAAACGAGCTACTTTTTCTGAATTGCCATGCTAAGAATGTGCCTACTAGCCAAGCTAGCAAGGAATTTGGAGACTTTTACAATGTCTGGATGGAAAAATATCTGATCAGAGCCAAAGCAGCACAGCTCAATGAAAACCCTCCAGGTCTGAACCCGATGCCCTGAACTGCACTTACGGGTGTGCCCAACATCAGCCTCACCTTCACAAAATACCCTATATGCCAATCTTGCCCTTTCCCCTGCTCTCCCTCCCCCATGCCCCATCTCGCCTTGAAGCTGGCGGGAGGGGTGGTAGACTTGCAAATCAAAAGGCTGTGTGTTAGTTCTCTGCACAACCATGACAATGTGGCCAGTCCACTTGTTGGCCTTGGCCAAGGTATTGGTGTGCCAGTCGGTCCAATAGACTTCACCGCCATAAAGGGGTACTGCAGAGTGGTGGGACAGATACTCATGTTCTTGCAGCACCTCGATATGGTGACTTGTAGATGGAGGAGACATATGAGTAGGACTAATGCAGTGACCAGGTAAGGGGCACTGTAAAGGGTTCGTTGGTGCCGTTAACAGTTCCGTGTAAGAATGAGCTCTAGAGTCCACATATTCATTCCAAAAAGATAGTTTTTTATTCATGTCAACGACAGGCACTTCATCTTGAGCGTTACTTTTAACAGCATTAACATTAATAGCGGGTGAACTATGGAAAAAACTTCCCATCAACTCAGGGTTGTAAACATCAAACTCTTCTAAGAACAGGTTATTTCTCACAGAGGGTTGCGAGCTCCTCTCGGGAGTATGGGTCCATGACAAGGGGTTCCACAACAATGATGCATAGGTTTCTCATCCCCAACCCGGTATCCATGTTGAAATAGACCTCCCCACCACCACCTCGGGCTATAGACATGGTACTACTGCTCCAGGTGGGAGTGACTCCAGCTGAGGTGGGAATGGGTAAAGGGAGTCCGATATCTGCAGGGGTTAATAAATACTTCCCCGTCTGTACTGTGACTTCTTTTCTCCCTCCTTTTATCATACCCTGTTCCATTTGGGTATTCCTCTCCACATATAGGGCCTTTATACATGACCCCTAAGCTCCGCAGGAAATGGCTGCAAGGTCCGGACCTTACAAGTGTTTTCCCACCAGCTCCGGACTTTACAGACAATTAAGTGCGACCCCGCCCACCTAAGCGCGACCCAGCTGCACTTTCTTGTACCTGCTTGAGGTGGGTGAAAATCCCCAGGTCCGGATTTAATCTGGTCAGTGCGGGGCTCTCCTGGCTTCTGCTTGTGTTTTTTGCCTCCTGCCCCTTTAAGAGAAGAGGTGGGAGGAAAAAAAGCAAGCAGAAGAGAAATGGAAGAGAAACTGAAGAGAAATGGAGCTCCGGGGAACCTCCTCCAGGTGAGCTGCATTTTCCCCCCTCTTTCTCTGGTGGGGAGGAAGGAAGGGCAACGAACCCCTAAGATCTTTGGTCCGAATTTAAGGGACCAGCGGATCTTAGGGGTCGTGTGAAAAGGCCCATAGTTTTATTCTACCACCTCCCGCTTGGTTCTGAACATCTTGCCCGTGACTCTCCGTCTGACAGCTCTTTGACTTAACTCCCCTCTTTTTCTCCCCCTCCAAGTCCATTCTCTTTTCCCATTCGTCCACACGGATGTCCACTATACAGTAACTCTCTGCTATTGGTTTAACTGTCCCCTCTGAGATTCTCCCTTTATTCCCTTTGCTTTTTACTTCAACCCATTCGATTAAACCCTTCTCTATATCTTTCCCATCTTATTCTGTCTTCTCTTGATCTTTGTTCACAGACGGTACACCTCTTGTCTCCTTACAGGCACAGAAAAAAACAGGTGACTATAGGGCACAGAGCATCTCTGTGTCCTTCATGGGTATTAATACGAACAGCAGCCATTTGGCAGCAGAGGTGGCAAAAGAGAGAAATGGGAGGGCAGGACGATTACACAAAAGGCAGTAGGGCCAACGGCAATGGCTTGCAATTTCATCAGTAATCACGCCAGCTTAATACTTCTGGAAATAAGCCTCCATGGGACAGACACCATACCTCACCTGACTAATACACCCATCTCATACTGCTTAGGAGTCTGCTAAAACACACACTCACCTCATTATAAAGTGATTTATTATACCCTTCTATGAGCTATTTATTGCCTTGTACAAAATAAAAAATCCAAGTCAAATACTGTATTTTGTATACATCTGTCAAGAGATGGTCATGGACCTTGGTTCAGAGCTTTGTATGTGTGCCACACCAGAGGTGCCACACATTTCCCCACCCGTCATCAAGGGGGGCATGTTTGGAAACTTTAAGCGCAGTTATGCGGGAGTTCTGTAACTGGCGCTAATGGATCTAACTGTAAAGCACTCAACGAGTCTCTTGGTTGGTCAAAATACAATACTTTTATTTTCAACAGTCTTAAAACAGTGTCTTCTTACAACATTAGGTAACATATTAACTTCAGGCAACAGCAAAGGAATGTCATTGAAAGGTTCAAACATATCAATATTCTTAGGAACGTCTTCTAAAAAGGGGTTGGTGTTCCTCATTTTTGCCCTATCACTCCATGGGCTATCAAGGGGCCCACACATGGGGTCCCCGCAACATGGGTGCCTCACGACAGTCTGGGATTCTTCCCGACCCCATCCAGGTATCCATCCCCTGACTTCTCCCTGAGGGGTTTTGATATATGTTACAGGGGGGATAGCGGGTCTGGTTTCGTGGGGCGCCAATATGATCCCAGAGTGGGGAATGGTAGAGGTAGTCCCATCTCTACTTCCGTCAACACCAGCGCATCCGTTTGGATTCCCTTCTCCACCACCCTGATGGTTATTTTATATTTTCTCTCACTCACTTGAACCCATGCCTCAGATGTTGGGATCTTTCCCTTGTATACCTGGACCCACACTGTAGGCACTTTTAACTCCCATACCTGTACCCACGCCTCAGAGGTCGCTTTCTTTGCCTCACACACTTGGACCCAGGCTGATCGTGTCTGTGGGCTCGCCTGACAGCTTACCTCACACCACCTCCTTATATATTCTCCCTCGGGTTTATAGCCCCTCCCACCAGGGCTGGCGCTAGGTCTTTTTGCGCACTAGGCGGCGGGAGGGGCAGTGGGGGGCAGGGCAGCAGTGGTGGGGCGCGGGGCGGCGGCGGGGCGGGGGGGGCGGTGGCGGCAGTGGCAGGTACGGGGGCGGTGGGCGGGCGGTGGCGGCGGACAGGGGGGAGGCGCGCAGGCGGGCGCACGGCACCGGGGGCGGCAGCGGGGGCGGCAGGCTAGCCGGTGGGGGTGGTGGCACCCCCTGTCCATTTTGGCGCCCTGTCCATTTTGGCGCCCTAGGCAACTGCCTAGTTCGCCTTAATGGACGCGCCGGCCCTGCCTCCCACATTCTATTGTCCCCAACACATTCCCCTCTGATCTCTTCACATAAAACCCAGACACTGTTTTTATTTCTTTCTTTCTAGCCCTGCTTCCTCCTTTCCCTGAGTTGTCTCTTCGTTTCCTGTATTCCCTTCTTTGTATTCTGTCCCTTCCATTGACGCTTCCTCTTCCATATCCAATGTCTTCATTTTCTCCTTTATTCCTTTAGGCTGTTCTTTCTCCTCTCTTACATTGTCCTCTGCAGGAGACGGAGAAGGAGGAGGTCTATTTATTCTTTCTGATTTCCACCGTTCAATTTCCAAGACCATTAACAGTGCTTCTTGGCACCTTCTCTCCCCCACACCTGCATTGTGGATCCAAAGCAACAGCCCAAAGGTGCTCAATGTCTCCTGCCAGTAAAATCCTCCGCAGGGTCCTGTTCATGTTCACCACCTCTATCTGCTCCTCCACCCAGTAGATGCTGCTTGTGATCCATTCCATCACAACACCTTCAGGAGTGGCCAAGATATACTGGATCACCACTTCAAGGCTGGTCCAGGCTGCAAAAAGAACAGAAGGGATAGAAGAAATCCACTACATGGAGAGAGCTCAAATATTTAAGATTCACCCTCAGGGTTGAACACTGTTCTAATCCAACCTCCTCAACAAACAGCCCAGGGGACAATCCGGTTTTCTCACTTGTACAGTAGCTAACCATATTCCAGTCCATGGCATCCATTTTGTTTTATGGTACCTTACATGAACATACATTCAGTATTCATAAAACAGGACAGGGCAATTTGGGTGAGTCCACTGGCTAATGCTATACCCCAAAAGTTCATTAGGAGCCATGAGAGACCCATAGGAAAAACCCCAGGGGAGAAAAAAAATTATAATTTTGGTTTTTAGAATTCTACTTCCCGTTCTTGATAGAAGGTTGGGGGTGGGGGGTTCTTTCAGAAGGATCGGCAGCATCTCCATTTAACGGGGGAGGGGTGGCACTGGTTTTGAAAGCAAGCAAACAAACTTATTTTAAGGTTGTTCTGTTTTTCTACCTGGGGGAGACTTGTCATACACCACAAACATGGCCATGGAGCTACATTCACCGGCCGGCCATGCTTACCACACTCCCACTGAAGGTACATGGCAGTGGCACTCTATAAAGTGGCCTTCCTTCATAATGGGGCAGGGGGAACAGGTCAAGGACATGTGCAAGGTTACAAACTATTCACAGGATTTCCTAATAGCATCACTTAAAATCTGCCATTTTTGACTCACGGCAGAGCAATCCTTTGGTGTGAGAGGCTGATCTTCCATCAGTTTTGCACAGCATGGACGGCAAGTCTTGTAGCTTATAAAGAGGCATGCCCCAGTCTTTCCAATCAAAAGAGACAATAGGCTAGCCCAAAAGCCAAGTACTGTGGATGAGTGAGCCCTGAAAGGCAGTTAACTTCAATCTTACATTTATTCAGCTTCTCTGTTTTTGAGAGAAAAATTAATGACTCACTGACGTCTTTTAAATTGACAAAGAAAGAATGCCTCCTTGGATTAAGAACATAAACAGATATGTGTCATATGATTCTGAATTGAAGCAGATTTGGACTGATCTCTTGCTTGATATATGATGTCTCTTGCTTCATCAGTCCAAATCTGCTTCATGCGAGGCTTAGCAAGCTCCAACGACTCGAGTCCAATTTTCCATGCCTTGATCGCAACAGATCGCATGCTGCACCCCCCATGCCCAAGGGTGTCAGGAGAAGTGGCGCACAATGTTTAAAATACCTTTCGGGTTCCACTGTACTGCTGTCCCACGATATAGCGGGAGCACAGCATATGAACCATGAAAGGGCAGGGGACCGCTGTATTGTATAATGCAGTTCTTTAGAAGTTAGGTGCCAATGCATTTTGCTGACAAATGGTTTAGAAGTTCTTCTGTGATGATGACATAAAGTAATGCCATGGCTCCCTAAGGAAGCCTTAAATGTGTCCATGTTGTATGAGTGATCTACCTCTCAGATGCTCTGGGATTCTGTGATGCTTGCAGAAGGGCCAAGAGGCCGGCACTAGGAGAATGCCAAAGTGATGTCTGTGGTTGTTAATATAACACAGCACTTGATGATGTGTGGATCCATGCCTTGGATCCATATTTTCGTGCACCACTGTGGAGTCATGTTCTGATGAACCCATGATTCCTGGCATTCAGTCTGTGGGCAGGGATGTGGCCTATGATGGGAGAGTGGTTTGTGGGATGATCCTGAATAAAAAACGGTTAGATCTGTGTGGATTCATCCCTTGGATCCATGTTTTTGCACTACAGTGGAGCCATGCACTGACAGACCTGTGATTTTTGGTGCGCAAACTGTGGGTGCGCAAACTGTGGGCAGAGATATGGCCTATGATAGGAGAATGGTTTGTGGGACGATCCTGGATAAAAATCAGGTAATTTCACCCCTTAGCAGTGGTTGCCCAGCTGTCAGGAGGCTTCTTAGCAGGGGTTGCCTGACCGGACGCTGGATTGAACTGTCACTGGACTAAGGCACTCAACAACAGGAGGTTGTGTGTGTGAAAAAAGTGACTTTGTCCACGGGCGCTGAAAACCCAAGCCACGCCTCTGATTCCCTAATTGAAAAGAGCGTGCCCGCAGGACACACTTGGTAACACACCGCCTTGCCTTGTCTAAAGAGAAGGTCTCACAGAGCTGAAGGCCTGCTGTGCCTCAAGTTTAAAGGGCTGCCAAGGACGACATGCAGATGGTAAAGGCTAATCTAATCGTTCCTCAAGAGCATTTGTTCCTCATTGCTGGAGTGCAGTCTTTCATCTGTTCATCTGTTTATTTTTTTTTCTAGAGCATTATTGGAAGCTTGGTAAACATTAAAGGTTCTTGGGAGATCCTCCAAAAATCTTGGAGTATTGGGGTATGAAATGGCAGGTGGAAAGCTTCAAAGACACCTGGCAGCTCTTCTAAACTTGCTAGGATGCCTGATCCAATGGGGCTCAGCAATGCACCAGGGAAATTAGGGGCACAGGTACCACCAGGGACACCTATCAAGGGCTGCTATACCACAGCCGCTAAACACCACTCCAAACTGCTTGAAGATGCAGATAATAAAATTGTGTCCCCACGGCCAGCAGACTTGCAAGAGGGAAAAATGCGACCACGCCCAGTTAAGCACGACCCAGCAAGTTTTACAAGTACCTGGTCTCGAGGTGGTATAAAGCTTGTCTCAGTTCCGATGCAGATTTCGACACTCACTTATTTGGTAGATCTTGTCTTCTACCACTTCCATGCAGTCGAAGGAATTCTGCTTTAGCTGGAAGTCCATGGCAAAGAAGTGGCACAAGCCTGATACTATGGCACTGTAATCTCCATTGTTGCGTTGAAGTTGCCGGATCTCATGGCGGTTGGAGTATATAACCAAAGGCTGAAAGGGGTCTGGAAATGAAGAGAGGGGCATGAATTTTTGGTGATATTACGTTTCCACAAAGCCTGTGCTGTATGAACTGGAGCTTGGGAAGCGTAATTTCTGTACAATTTACAGGCCTTCACAGCACAATCAGTGGCTGTGCTAGGTGGGAGATTCTGGCTAGGGATGGGAATTACCATGTTTTAAATGGAAGAAGGAAAACAACAAAAGAGGCCTTGCTAAAATGTTTTCTTCTTCTTCTCTCACTGATGCCCAAGAGAGAGCCTTTTAAACACAAATGATTCATGTTAAGAAAAGAGAAGGACATGGATGTTTCTCACTTTCTGTGTTTCCTTCTTTTGTTCCACCTTTCTTTCACCCTTTTTCTGTCAGATTCCCTGGACAGATCATTTTGTTTTAGCCTTCCTTTTTGGGGGGGGTTTCTCAAGCTTTGACACTCAATCCCACCAAGACAGAGCTGATCCCCATCAGTGATAATGCAGATCAGGATTATAGGAGTGAGGGAACCAGGAAATGAAGTTCACCTGGTAACAAGTGGAAATATTTGATTGGATAAAAAGGCACTGAAAGAGAACCAATCACTACTCACCTAATGGGATAATGACAGTTTGTGAGCAACATTTTGTTTCAGAGAGGGGGGGAGAGAAAGAGAGAGGGGGGTTGAGGGAGAGAAAAGGAAAAGGAGAGAGGGAGAGACATCAATGGGTTGAGGGAAGGCACTTGAGAGAAAACGGAGGAGAGGGGGCGGGGAGAGCACGCTAAATTCTGATGTAAAATATGAATGTTATAAGAAAATTAACAGAACTTTGTAACTCAGTCTAAGCTATCAGAAAGTGCTGTGCAACCTTTATGCTTGTTAAAAAAACATAATTCTGGGTCATTTTGAATGGCCATGGCACACACTCTAGTTAGCACTCCTATTTGGCTTAATATAATGGACTTGAACTTGAGCTGCCTTTGAAAATGGTTTCGGAAACTTCAGCTGGTACTGAATACCCCACAGATATGTCACAGAGAACTGTGGCAAGAGGTCAGCTTACTGCGCCCTGATTCATCCTCTGTGTCCAAGGAATTCGGTATGATGCTGCCTGGGAAAGGTCTGGTGCTGGTACAGAAGCTCCACTGTACACTTACCCATGCCATCCGGCTCCAGCATCCACCTCTCAGAGCAGGAAGGCTTCACGGTGTATTGGCCCTGCTCGCACCTCTGACTGCCCTTGAGGTGCTTGGCCCAATAGCTTTGACAGCAGCCAGCTCCATACCCAGAGGGCAGGGGCCTGCAACGCCTTCACCAGGGGCCATAGGAGAGTTGTGGCTACAGCCTTCAGGGTTGGGAGAGCAGAGGTTTGCAAGGAAGGACACCACAGAGGGTCACTAGGGGAGATTGGGCTACATGCCCAAGTGCTTTCCAAGCCATCTCGAGTGAAGCATGCCTATCCAGAACCATGCAAACAGCAAAACCCGGGGCAGAACCCCAAAATTCTGCATTAACAGTTCCTGGCTAGCATGTGGAGCTCCTTTTGATTCTAAGAACTACTCTCAACACAAAGATTTGACTTCCCAGCATAGGTTTCTTGGACTCAAGGGTTGACCCAAGTTATACAGTGGCTGTATCAGGTGCACCCAATGCAGAAGCTTCTTCAGAAGCCTTACCAATTTTATACCACCTAATCCAGGGCCCAGTGGATCTGAGAGCAACTTGATCTGGACTGCCGAAAAACAACTATCGGTGAACTGGCAGGCTTTTAATGTGATGAGAATAACTCTTCAAGAAGTCCTGGCTAAGCACAATGTACAATTCACCACCACACAGCTCCCCTTCAATTCACTCACCACACGGCTTCCCTTCATCATCCCCGCAGCCATTGGTGCCATCAGTTTCTCCATAACGTGGCCACAGTTTACTGATGCACTGGGCCACAAAGTATGTAACACACAACAGCATTGTGTGAAGGCAAACAAAAAAAAATGCTTTAATTTACCAGTGTCACAGCCGTGACTGTTAACTCCTAGGAGTAACTCCAACTGGGACTAGGTGTAACAATTGGAGGTCCTAGGATTAACTGTCACTGGATCATCTCAGGGAACATTATGATCAGCCTGTTGCCAGGTGATTCTTTGTGATGTATCAGATATCTGCCCCCTCAGCTGGGACAGCAAAATTCCGAAGGAAAAAGGCAGAAGTAATAACACTGCATTAACTTCATATAGACATCAAAATTGGTATCTCACCTCTCTGGCTCTGAGATACCACTGAGAGGAAGTTTTTTTTTTTAAAAAAAGGAGAAAACGCAACAATTCCTAAAATCAATTAAGAAGACAAAGACAAGATGCAACCAATAAAATAAAACCACTAACATAGCCTAATAAAACAAACGGCTGCCTTAAAAGGAAGAGGTCAGTCTAGCAAATTGCTGGAACTGTGAACCAACAAAAGTGAAAAAAGTTTCACAATTCAGGTGACTTGGGTTAAATGAGACCTTTTTTCTCATTTCTATCAATGAAGCCTCAACCATATTCAGGCTACAGAAAAGGACTTCTGTCAGACCCTGGAGTAAGAGAATGGCACAGAAATACACAGCAGGGAAGTAACTTTTGCATGCCTCATCCTCATAGGATATGAATGAGGCTGTTTGTTGAAACAGATAGCAATCCAGCATGCTACCATGAGGTTCCTATTTATCTACTTGCCTTTAAAGTGCTACAACATTTTCGCTCCCCTCCTCCCCCCCCCCTTTACTTTTGCTAGCAAGGAAGATATACAAGAGAGGCGTTTGAAGGTGGGATTGTAGACACTCGGAGGTCAGAGGGAAGTGGACCCATCATTGAGTTAATCGTGTTAAATTAGTCTTATCTTCACGGTGCCAGGAAAGTTGCTCATCCTTGCAGCTAACATGGTTTCTCCCATAAGCGACTTGCGCCATACCAGCATAAGGATAGCGATCTGGCTACGCTGGTCTGTTCCATAGGGAGGCTGATTGCAAAGCAACCCTTCTACCCCCCCCCCTCATGCTTTTCTCTATGGTTCCACGTTTAAAAAGCCTTCCACTCCGGACCCGTTGTCATACGATTGGTGTTCCTCTCGGCCAATGAAGCGGGGGGCGCGCTTGTCCCGGCCGTCATTTCTCTCCAATGGGACGTGCGCTTCCTTTGGTGGACGGGTGGCCGCCCTATAGGAAGAAGCGGTGCTACAGCGCTGGCCAATCGCGGCCAAGGTCGGGGCCGGCACACCGTGGGCAGCGTTTCCTGGTGGAAGAAGGAATGGGGCTGTAGCCGG